>JAMBLF010001712.1:0-42481 GCA_030578115.1 Leucoptera coffeella
AAACATGCATTGCAAGCCAGGCGGTGGTAGTTCGACTCTGCAGTATTCCCAAGCCAAGCCACAATTATGATGTATTTTCTTGAGACCAGCTGTGGAAAGATAAAGTAACATAAACGTCCTTGATACATACATATACTTATTGTAGAAGTTATTGTGGCCACCTCTCAATACTGTCAAGAGTCCTTATTTAGCTCTATAGCTTATCAAGGTACTTACTGATAATGATTACTTACTTGTACGTAATCTAATGGCTATCTAACAATTTCTGGATATGCGTAATTGTTTACATTATTTTACAAGAAATTATACAATCGAATTATTTGTTTATTCGGTCAAATATTAAGAACATTTCTCTATAACTTTTTTATATGATGAATTACTAATCTTTTTGTATAAATAAGAAATACGAAAAAGTACTTACAAGAACTAAGACTTAATACTGACTTGAGGGCGTTCATAATTAATGTATCGGGTTAATCGTTTCGTTATTATTTTATTTTGAAGATTGACCATATATTTTTTTTGCATTGTCATAATGGAGTATTCAACCATTATCAAGTTAAAACAAAAACAAAATAAACTGTAACAGAAAATGATATTGTTTAATCTAGTGTCCAGTTCAAGATATTACATTTAGCCGATTCCAATTTCTTAAACATGTAGACCTCTTATTTATAACAGAGTTCGCTGATACTTTATAAATTACAACTTTGTGGGATTCGCACACGTGTTTGTTTTAGCAATTGTAAGTAACTGATTTATGGCCAAATGTAAACTCCTAATCATTAAACGAATGCCTTAGAGATCCCGCCACATAAGGTGGCAGTAGCCAAACTTGGAACTAAATTTGACGTTACCGCCATTGCGTGTTATTTTGTATGAAAGGTAAATTTAGTATTACCAGCGTTGTGTTTTTTGCCCACTCTTTGTAATTTTTATGTTTGTTAAGGGTGATTATAATAAATTGATTTCCGGAGTTTCTTGTTAGTTCTTCTCCAAGCTAGGGTCTCCGCTGATCTAACCTCGGTAAAAAATATGTAAAGACAATGCTCAGTGCCATGTTTGAAATAATAGTTTTAAGAGATTCGCGATTTATACTCATGATATAAGATATAAGGGTGTGTATAAGATTGATTGCAGCTGTGGGAAATCCTACGTCGAACACACTAAACGGTCTATTGCGGACAGAGTGAAGGAACACATAATATATGTAATATATAATAAGAAAGATAAGTCCCGTTAATTATTAATCATGTTTGAAATAGTTTAATAAACATATTTTGACTTTGATATATTAATTTGTTTTATTTGAGTTTATAGCTCTGCAACCAAAGACCGTTACAAATGAAACCTATAATGTATCGAGCCGTATGGCACAATGAGTGCTAGTTTTGGCGTGTTTACTGGTAACATTGAATTACGCGACTGTGGCGACGCCTCCAACTGCCACCTTATGTGGCGGGATCTCTAGCTTGATTACAATCCATAAATATACGATTGTATGCTTCAAAGTTTTATATGAAAAGTGTATTTTTTTTCCTCTAGAGCTATTTGACGCATTTTTAAATCAAACAAATATATACAAACTTTAACTTTTAAACAAACCTCTTTCAATTGGGTCAAATTTTTTATTGCCCTCTGAAGGGTTAAAAACCTAGGGAAGAACTCCATAAGTGTTAATATACAGGCAGGCACAAAACCTAAGCGCTGAGCTAAATATAGAGGGTATAGTTGAACATTGGTACAGTCGTGCACACAATACAACTGAACGGATTACGACTGGAGAGCGAATCAGCGCAGCGCATATCCTTTATCCCTCTCAGCCCTAAAGATACCGTTTTTTTATTTTACGCAGTAACCGTAACCGAACATCAGTTTATCAGTTTTATGCAGTAACCGAAATCACAAATCCCAGATTTTCTTAATAAAAAAAAACGTACGCATTCATGACCATTAACCCTTGCGGGGTAGTCAGAGGTCCAGGTGTCCATCTCCGCAATTGCGAAGGTAGTAATTCTATGGACACCTCGAACCCACGTGTTAACTAGATAGTCAGTACTCAATGTGACAGGTCGTCAGCCATGTCGCCATTTACAAGCACTAACTAGGTTTCCTCACGATATTTTCCCTCACCGTATAATTCGATGCATTTCGTAAATGTGTTTTTATTACGAAACTGTACTTAGAAATTCATTAAAATTCATTTCCATTGGTACATGCTTAAGCGGGATTTGAACCCTGAACCCACTGATACAGAGCCAAGCCCCAAACAACTGAGCTACGTCGAATTTTCTTAATCTTCTTATAATAAAATGAATCCCATAAAAAGTTTGTCAACACCTACTTAGAACGAAACACGATACAGGCAATTTTTTTGTGAATAACAGTAAAATTGTTAAACTGAATAACATCACTCGTCCAATACAAAAACAATAAAAAATACAATAAATCATAAATCTGACCTGAATTTAGCTTTTGAAGGACATAATAATATGATTTCAAGAAACAGATTTACAAGGATTGCGCTAGATTTATTATTGAGTTAGTACTATATTTTGCTTACATACATAAAAAATATCACTACAGAAGGGTAGGCAGAGATCACCCATCCATTATTCTCAATCCTGGTACCGCTTTCGTTTCATTGACACCCAAATACTTTCTGAAAATTTGGGTAAAGCTAAGACACTGAGAGCCTATGTTTCATGATGAATAAAGATCATCATTGCCTTTCTAATAAACTGACTATTCTTAATTATTGTATTAGTTTTTTGATGTAGGAATAACATTCATTTAGTTAAACTCAAATAAATAAATGATATTCTGTTGTATTATTCAATAAATTTATTTGTATTCAATCAATAGGTACGAAATATCTGAAATTATAAATATAGTAAAATTATCCTTTTTTCAAATTTATTCAGATATATTACTTTTCCTTGGTTTCAACCGACTTAATCAAACATATCATAAGTATAGTACCAATGCGCCAGTGAATATATTAATGATTCAACTAATTAAACTTCTCTACTAATAAAATTATCTCTTTTCCTTTTAGTTACCGTAAAAGTCACGCGGCCTGCCGCGTCAAAACTATGGCTTGTGACCAAAAGTTCAATAGGAAATACGAGAGCTCGCCTTGTTGTTAATAATAAAATGGTGGATAGAATATTGACTAAACTAGATAACTTCACAGATAGAGTTGTATATTCTATGGAAAGCCTCCGAAATGACCAATACGTAAAAGAAAAATTTTACCTAGAGAAAGAAATAAAACATATAGAACAGAAATTGCTAGAGACACAGAAGAGAAAATCTGATCAATGAAACACAGCAAGAATTTTCACATATGGCTTTCATTCGTGACGAAAATGTGTCACGCGTCAATCAAGCATGTAATTTGCAACTTCATTTTGTATTGTTAAACATAAAAGGTTTTAATTGACTTGTTTTTAATCTTTCTCATAACGAATAGTCATTATTGTACATACACAGCTTTATGAATCATAAATTAAAAGAAAACACTACACTGTTTTAAAGCATTTACAAAACAGTACCAAAGTGACAATAAATTATACAGACTTTGATCAGACATTGTTTGAATGATATTTTGCTACGGTAAACTTTTTACGAAACCTCGGAACAGTTATTGACGAAAATCACTTTTAAAAGTTGTCAGATGCCTACTTAGTTTTTTATATTTAGTGACCCGAGGCAATTCATCGTACAAAATATGACCTAGATTTTTTATTCGTCTGTTGTTCAGAGCGTTGACCATCTTATTTGATAACTGTCTTATTTTTTCTATTGGACAATAAAGGTTGTGAGCCCATTGCTATTTGCTGATACTGATTACTTATCTCGGGTACAGGTTTCTTCACGGTGTTTTTATCACTAATGCCTCCAAGAAACCATCAGTTGAGTCATCGGTAAATTATCGAGAATTGTATCCGGAATCACAAATATTCACCGACGGCGATGAAATCTAGAGGAAAATGTTGTTAATATTTTAAGTAGTATCTACATAATTCCTTTACAGCAGGAAATTGCTATTTATGCGATCTCGAACTGTGAATTCTGCGCAAGGGTGTACGCAGCGTGACGAACAGAAGAGCATCTATGAGAAGGTTAATCGATGTAAGTGCAGAAAAGATTTGTCAGAATCGTTCCAGATGGCGATCGATAGTCTCTGCTAATCCCGTTAGGGACATAGGGGTGTGAATGTATGATGTGTAGAACAGTGTCATGATGATTAAATTTCATATTGTCACGCAAAACTGAACTTTACTATGATGCTAAGTATGATGACTAACAAAGCTATTCATATTTCAAAGAGCATATATTCATACCTGTTCAATCAAATATCCTAATTACTGTTATTACATTATTATTGTTCAAACTGGCTGTAACACTGTAGGCTTAATCGTAATTGATACAACGTTCTTATTAAAATGATTAAGCACACTTCGTGGAGGAAGACTTAAAGAAACACCATAAAGGTCCTTCATGTCACGACCTCATGATGTAACATACATTTTATGATCTCAACAGCATAAATAAAACTTTTTTCTGTTTCGCTCAGAGTATTCTCTCATGATGCTTACTCATACATCGTAAATCATGTTTAGAACCTTCGATAACCGGAACTTCCTAACAACTGTGTGAAAACTGCAATAAACTATTTATAGCAACTTTATCAAAATACAACTTATTTGTTGATCCTAAGGTCAAAAGTCAATAAATGCGTAGGCACTTTATTGAATTTTTGATTTAACAGAGCCGACCTAATACGTTATCCCTCAAAAATGTTGGTTATAGTTTTCACTACCATATTTATATTTTAGCACGTGTTAATTCATGTTTATTTTACTCGTAAAGCCGTAATATTGAATTGTACGTTTTAATCTCAAACTATTTGTAGATTATACACTGGTTTAGCTGATGGTATAATTATTTTAATTAATGTTTGAGCGATTATATAACTAGAACTATAATTATGAGCAACTAAAACTACATTCGAATTCTACGTTTTATCTCTCACTTAGTAGCGAAAACCTACGATTATTTGTGTATGCATTAATAAACCTTGATTTTGAGCTTGTCACGAGTTCATATATGCGTTTGTCTTGAACAAATTCAATATTAAATTCGGTAATTGCGTGACTTTACATAAATTTAGCTAATTTAAAAGTGGTTGCAGTTTCTTAATACGTTTAGTGCACGATATTCTCATTATCCTTTGTTTATAGGTAAAACAATCAAATAAAGCTTAGTAATTTGAACACTATGCTAACATTTGCATAGCACTAGCATTCAAGCAGGTAATTTATTTCTTACCAAACCATAATAAAGCTATTCCACAAATTGTTTATAGGAATCTGAACTGGTTAATAGTTGTTATTGTTGTTGTGGCTTTAGATCTTAAACAGTTTTTTGTGCAAATTCGATCCAGTTAGACGTTTAAAAAACAATATTGGATGTCTTTGCCCTCTCTATAGAACTGTTCCTCGGATAGAATCAAACTAATAATAATTATGTGCTTATATAAACAATTCTTATTTTTAAAGTATAGTAACATGTATTTAACGTAACCTCTGAAGGCGTGCAAACAGGCGTGATGAAATTGATTCCTCAAATTATTTTGGTACTATTATAGTGATACTTAGATTGAGCACAATGGTGTAGAGTGATTTTCTTGAATTTGTTCATAAAAAAATCGTAAATACATTTATCAAACGCAGGTCGTATCTAAGACATTGAATTAACATAATATATAACTTATCTGTGAAAACATAAGTTCGAAATGAAAGAACCATACTATAATATGCATTTTATTGCTCGTTTTTTTCCATTTAGTACAATTAAACCAATCCTGTTGATTGTTCAGGGCGATTCAAGGTTTAACTGGCTACGGCCACTAAATCCATCATTGTCAGTCTGTGGATACTAAAAAACTTACTTTTGACTAGATACACCAAATAACTTCCATTAATATAATACGATAGCGATTTAGTAATTTGCAAAATATCATTAGCAATTCATTGCGAAGCTTAGTCGTTAGAGGCTTAACTTTGTATCTGTGAGCCTGTGATTAAACCCCAAAGCATGAAGCAATGGAAAGTTTTCTGATTTTCAATGAACATTTTCGCAATAAAAATACATTTGCAAAATGCAAGGAAATTCCACGGTGAGAGAAAATATTGTAATGGAAACTACCTGTTCCCCGAACAGGTAATTTTCACTGGTAGTAAATTACGACATGGCTTACTAACTATCACATTGAGTACTATCTGTCAGGAGGTTTCGAAGTAACCATAGAAATACTACCTCCGCATAATGGATGGACACCCGAACTAACAAGCTTTAACTACCTCGCGGGGGTTATTGGTCGTCACAGCGTTTTTCTTTATCGTTTTTATAAGCTTTTTGGGATTAAAGGGACTATTTTTATATAATCATATTTGTATATAAAATTGATTTTAATGAAGATGAAATCTTGTAAAAGCATAACACGCGGTTTTGTGTATTTTGCTAGAGTAACATAACAGGCGCTGTATGAGCATTTCCTAAACTGCTAATATAATAAATCATAATTAAATATTGCTTCGTAAATATACAAATCCCGTATTGAAGTTTTTAATTTGAAATAATTATAGCCTGGAATACCTGAAAATATTATTGCTCCTCTTGCTAACAATCGTCTTCCGTACAAAAGTGTAAAAGGTAGTTAGGTGACATTTTTTGAGTACTTAGTTACCGACAAACAAGGGGCTTGGCTTAGGTATAATATTTATAGTACTATATAAAATGTGGATAGCGATTGTAGCCCAGTGGGTAAGACATCGAACTTCTTATGAGAAGGGTCCTAGGTTCGAATTCCGGTAGGTAGGCCAGTGCCTATAAAACAGCGATACGGTTCACTACCTATCGGGTTGGGCGCTATTATTAGTACACGAAGGTATTGAATTCGGTGTAGTTCAGTCGTTGAGACATTGACTCGGTATCAGTAAAGACAGGATTCAAACCTCAAAGCATGATTAGGAATGAAAATCACTAAAAACTAAAGTGAGGGAAAACATTGAGAAGAAACTGGAAATGATACCTTTAACTACCCCACAAAAGTTAAAGCATACATACACGTACATTCATGTTCTTTTAACCCTTTCAGGAAGCCAAAACCTTGGAGACATTAAAACATCTCCTTCGTCATTTATTAGCATGGATTATGGGGTTTTGATGTCGTTTGGAAGATTGGTTACGGATTGCTAGCTCATCGCCCTATAATTCCGTTTATCCCTAGTCCCTTAGTCGCCTCCTACGACAAGCCGAGATGTACGGCAGCTAGATAGATTTTTTTACGTCACATACTAGCACGGCACAAGAGTAGTAATGGTTGTGATATTTTTTGTTTGGTCGAAAAATGTGACTTGTTTTGTGATATATAAGTCAATCTATTCTTATCGGAGTTAACGGACGGATCACATTAACCTCTTTTATTATAAATAACGTAGGCTAATATCAACGGGAATAATTGAAATGCTATCACTACGATAACATCATATGATAGACTGAGAATATAATCACCGACGATTGACGACCTCCGTGGCAGGATTGGATAGCCGCCTGAACGCTAATCGTGAGGTCCCGGGTTCGATTCCCGGTGGAGGCAGAGTTAAGAACTACGCTTTTCTTCTGCTTTCCAGTCTGATTGTTGATTATGTATACTATATATGCATTTATTTATATATAATAAGTATGTATTTCTTATATATACGTTAACTTGTACCCTTTACACAAGTCTTAAATTAACTTTCTAAGGGGCTAGTTCAATTGGTGTATTAGTGTCGTAATATTATTATTATATATTATTACAATTAGTAAATTAGACTTTTATACGTCACAAATCAGCACTGTACGTAAATGTAAATATGTGTCACTATGCCAGTGTAGTAAGAAAACGCATTAAATATTCTAATTAATTCATAATAATCTTTTTATCGAAGTGTTTTAAGTATTCATCGTTTGGCATTTCATAAATTAACAATTTCTTTTTTGTTTCTTTTTTCTATTATTGTGGATTTACATTTCCTTGTTTCCAACTTGTTCTTTCATTCCCATTGTACAAATAGCATACAGCGTGTTTCTAAAAATCAGTGACGAATTCAGGGTAGCAAATTTATGAAAACAATTTCGTGCAGGGGTACAAATAACTTAAAATAAATACTAACTCGAAATAACTTATAATCATTATTTATAAAAATAATTGTTTTCGACAGCATGTATCCGTAAAATTCCATTTTATGGAGTATTTCGTAAAATGCTAATGGCATTTGCAGTTATGTTTTTGTTTCTCTATAATATGGTTTGGGTATCGATTATTCTATCTAAAGACAAAAATTAGAAAGAAAGTAAAGAAAGATAAATAAAGTAATTGTTTTATTATTACATTAAACATACTTTACAACGGATAATGAGTATAAAGATAGGTAGAGTTAATTTATTATAATCTCCATATAACATTTTTTTATAATTTACGCTTCCTTTTATAATTTACGTATTGGTATCAAAAACGTGTATGTTAACACACAGTTGACCGTGGTCATGCTACTGAAATTATATCATATACATGACCAAAAACGACTGTAATTGTTAGCACCTATCAAGTTTAGTGTTAGCTAGTGAAAAATTACGATGATTAACACACACACACTTTACCTAGCAGGTAAGTTAATAGTTTGTAGGGAATTGTGTAATAAGTTTTAGTGGTCAAATTGCGACTATTTACATGGTAGTCATAACCCAATGGAAATTCGTAAACCTTTCATCACCCAATTTCGTCAATGTCAAAAAAACCATGTCTGTTTCTACGTGAATATCATACCATAATATATCCATTATATCATAACCATGATTTCTCAACAACTTAAACCATCACTGAACCTATCATTAAATCCGTGTCACACAATAACTCAAGATATACGACGACTAATTAATCAAGCTCGAAAAGGAACACACTGTGCATTAACATTTGAATTCGGCTAATCTGCACCTGCGAAAGAATGTCCATGGCCCCTGTTCCCAACCAGTTCATTACACAAGTCTCATCTTCAAGGTCTTGCTCATCAGCATTCAGCCACCGTAGGATCCGCGTTAGTTTGTCGCGAATCGGGTAAAAGACATGAAGACTCTTTTGGTGGTAATCTGTGCTCTAGCCGGCGGTGAGTACGGCTATGTAATTTTTTTTACTGACTTTATTGGAACGCAAAATTTTTGTTAAGTACTAGTGGTAGGTTGGAAGGATATTGTTACATATACATATATGTGGTTTCAGAATCGTTAAATAACTTTTGTCTATGTTAAAAATAAGTTAAATACTAAAAGAATTTATATAAGTTTTATATAATAAAGGTAACTTTATTATTTAAAAACATACGCGATAAGTCCCGTTAGTTATTAATCATGGATACTGAAAGAAGTTTCAATTTTTTAAAGTTTAGGCAAACGAATCTGATCGTGTAATAATTTTTTAACAGAATTACTCTGTTGTTTTTTTTTCCCTATTCAGTAAATGTAAGTTGTTAAAGGTAATCTTATTTAATCATTGTATTAAAACTAATAAAGCACGGATAATACTAGCGATAAACGTTTAAGTATCTGTTAGCAATGAACAATTACTAGGTAGTAATTACGCGATTACCACGCTGTTGTAGCAAATTGACTTCCGTTGTTTCTGAGATTTTGAAGAATACGTTTAGAATAAAGCTATTATCATACTAATTAGAATAACCTAGCGATTATAGAACATTCGAGGTTAGAATATGTTATGTAAATTTTTCTTTAACAACTTTTTATCTTGTTCAACTAAAAACATAAAACTATATGTTACATATTTCTATACGCTTTATGGATTTCCATTCATACATATAAATTAACCTATCATATGAGTAGCTATTCGTAATATCTACATTGCCGATTAGTTGTTTATCTATTCCTTCTACATACATAAATTCTAATCATATATTCTCTTCTTTTCCTTAACAGCTCAAGCGCAATTCGGCAATCGAGGCAACACTGTGTACAGGGCTGATGCTTCCGCGTCTAGCAACAATGCCTTTACCAGTCGCGGGAACAACGTGTACAGAGGAGAACCTCTTAATAACAATGCCTTCACGAGCCGCAGTAATTCTGTGTACAGAGGAGAACCTGTGACCACCAGACAGACATACGTCAGCAATGTGCAGACCCCGACAGCAGCTCCCCAAAGAGTTGTAGGAGGCTGTGGACCCGACTCAAGACAACCAATGCCCGGTAGCTGCGACAAATATGTTGAATGCATCGTAAGTTTGTCTCATATTACAGAAATCTACACATCTACATAGAACTCTTGAATTAAATGCCAAATCTCCCTGACATCTATATTTCAATCCAACTGAATAAAATGTAGTGGAGATTTATCTAATGAAAAGAAAATGCTTATGAAAATAATGAAATGTTTAGTCCCACAAATATCCACATTATTTTCTCTTAAAAGTGGGTACAATATACATTACACGTGTGTCATAGCGTATCCATTAAATGGCAATATCACTATAATTACAGTAAAATCTTCCTGCAGCTATGACCATTAGTATTTACATAATTAATATCATATTACAAGGATATAAAACATCAGGTAACTAACCACAAACCTTGGCTATGACGCTAGTGGTCATTCTAGCCTCTATTGTAATCTATACTAGTATACATAACTGAACTTTTAACTACTCGTGTACTACGACATTAAAGAAATAACTTTTTTACAGAATGGAACAGCAGAGGAGAAGCTTTGCCCAGATGGATTGCGTTACAACCCCAACACTAAGATCACTTCATACCCTTGCGGATACCCTAACGAGGTGCAGTGCTTGGAACGGTCTGCTTTGCGTAAGTATTTGAACGATTTGTATATTCACATCCTAAATTAGCAGTACAGGAACAATATAAGCGATTAAAATAACTAACTTATGTCTTTGTACAAGTAACAGATTCTAATTAGTTCTCTACATTAGTTCTCTATATATGTACTAAATTAATATTAAATCAAATTTTGTAGAGTATAAGTTGATCCCTTAATTTCTTGTGAAAATGTTCTGTAAAAAATGGGTATTCGTGATTATTGCCCTTTGTAGGTGATCTCTCTTGCTCTGGCCGTACTAAAAAACCAGTAAAATCAAGAATAACCACAACCCTTTTGTATTCAGAACCCGCCCAGCCAACCGAGCTCTGTCCGAACCAATTCGGCTACTACAAACTGGGGGACGCCAAAAACTGTAGCTCCTTCAGAAACTGCGTGAATGGAGCCGCTTACGACTTCACATGCCCCGAGGGGTTGGCGTTTAACATCGAGACCTACCGCTGCGAATGGCCTGATGAGGTTGCTGATTGTGATGCTGAAGGTAACATGGAATGCTGGAGGAATAAGGGGAAATATATGTAGTAATCTTTCTGAGAGATAAGGAATTATTATGTTATAAATAGTAAATGTTACGTTGTAATCGAGAATATAGAAAGGAGTAAATCTTTTTATAAAGAACATCTACAGTTATAATATCAGTTATAAATGACTACAAAATAATGACATTACAGTAGCAGTTCCAGTGAATTACATTTGATATTAAATTCCAAGAAGTTTAACTAAATCTAATTAAGAAGGTCCATAAAAAAACTAATTACAATAGCGTGCAAAAACTATTCAGATATACCTATATTAGTACTTATTAGATACAGCTTAAAGTTTTCCTCATGTTTGTCATGTTAAGTGTCACTTATACATATCAACTCACATCCTGTTTTCAATGCACATCAAAACATCCTGCTTTGAACGATGAAATAAATAAAAATATCTTGATTTCAGCTTTCTTAGGCTTCCGTTGTCCCGCTGTCCCCGAATCACGAGAACTTGGAGCTCCCGCCGGATTCAGATTCTACAGGTATGTGTTAAAAACTACATTTAATTATCTAAAGTACGATATTGTACATAAAATAATACATCATATTATTCGTAACAAAAAATCTTCAGGTAGCATTAATACAGTTCGCATAAAGGTTACAATTTTACGAACCTCCATGGTAAAGCAATGATAAACTTTCAATGAACATTAATTACAGGATTTCATTGCAAGACTTAGGCATTATATGCAATCAATCTAGGAGATGTAGCCAGCCTATTAAATACTTCTATAAACACAATTTTATTAGTTAATTTATTGGTGTATGAAACATTAACAGACGTTAATTAACGAACTCACGAGGAGTAAGGCAGTAACAATCAACGGGTTTTTGTACTAATTGTGCAATCTTCAACATTCATTTGAGTCATAGACTAATAGTAAAATATTGGAATGTCTAAATTTATCCACCAAATTACATGAGACCTTCTCTTCTCTAACATGAGCGACACATTAATAAAAACTGGTCGGTGTGCTGGTCGGACTAAATGTCATCCATGATTTGTCGGCCACACTTTGACCTTGTGACGTAACTTGTTATTAGATACAGGCAAATACCAATCGTTTGCATAATGCACCTGGTTGCGTCTCCATTTCAAACAACAAATTAAATATACTCGACCAGACATGTTCACAGCACCTTAAGTGACTTGCGCTTGCGTAAATTTCTTACATGGCAGCTTATAATCAAATAAAATCCTCGTAATGTCTGTAGAGGTTATGTGAAATTTATTAATATGACACACTTTCATCACTACGGAAAGACTTTAATCCGTCTTTGTGATTCACTGGTTAAACCGTTCCGACAACATGACCTTACGAATCTCTTGTATAGTAAAGCATTTTGGTTGACACAAATAAACGTAAGCCAGAGGGCAGCATACATAATATTTATATAATTTAGTTGGAATCTAAAACACCTAAAAAACATATATGTATAAAATCGGAATGTTAATCTAATGCAAGAATATATAGTTCCATCCGTGTATATCTACTTTAAAGCCGGCTATAAGATGCCGAGTCAAAGTGGAAGGTAGATTTAAACTCTGTAGTCCGCGTAGAACATATCCGTCCGTCCGTGTATGAGAAAATAAATGGGCGTGAATGAAGCAAGAGAAATTTGTCAGAATAGTTCCAGGTGGCGATCGATAGTCTCTTCCTATCCCATTAGGAAAGTAAATGCTAGAATATATGTATTTATGTATAAGTTGCCGAATATTTTCTCAGTGTCGACACCAATTGTTAGTAAAGCCTTCCATTACATATTAATTCTAATCGCTTAACTGACTAATTTTTTACGTATAATTGCAGAGCCGACACCAACTGCCAGAAATACTTCATGTGCATTGACGGAAGGCCACGAGCGCTTTACTGCGGTGGCTTCTCAGCCTTCGACGAACTGACTTCCACATGTGTCCATGCTGATGACGTAGACTCATGCCCTGTAGAGCTCAGGGAACAAGCCAGGAGGTACAGGGAAGAAGAACAGCAGAGATTAGCGAAGCAACTCGAGTTTGAGGCTAAGAACTTGGCCAAGCCTAAGAGACGATTCAACTAGTCTTCCTATTATGTTTTCTTAATCATAAGTCACTGTGTCATACAACTGTTAAATAAAATTTTGTGATACTTATATAGCTATTTTTTTATAATTTCCCTATATTTTAAAAAGATATTAGAATTTCGAAAATATAGCTTACTGTTTGGTTTATAATATTATCAGATCAAAATTATGATAAGTCTGCTACTAAGTTCTACAACACTACATCTCCCATAACAACGGGCTAAGCTTTAAAATGAGTATAAAATCGTTACAATAGCCGAATTATCATACAAAAGTTATCTACTACTGGTATTATTATATTCTTAGAAATCTTCCGAGATCAATTTCGCACAGTCAAGGTCTGGCTTCAAAATGTTGGCGCCGAGTAGCTAAATTACAACGTTCATTAGTTATTAATTGGTTGCTTATAAATTACCCTGATATCGGTTACCGATCGGATAATGGGAAAAACAAAATTCTTACTTTATCTCTTATTTAAAATCATCATTCTGTTTAGTCTATTAGGAACTGTAGAATTAATTTAGAGGTCTTCATTAAGAATAGAGATTCGTCTTTCTGTAAATAACCAATCGACCATCTGTCAACAGTAACACTTTAAATTCCTCCGCCAAAGTTTGAAATCAAGGTGACTTTGAAGGCAAAACATACAGGATATTAAAAGTATGCCAAAGTAGTAGGCAGATTTTACTATGTGTATTCTTAATGCAGTGGGCTGAGTATTTTGTAGATAAAATTAATGTACTACTTAACTTAAGATCAACCTACATGGCTCTTCAATGTTTCTTTCAATTCTTTATCAAGGACTTTAACACACAAAAGCTTTGTATAAAGCTCTTTATATCTGTCATAGATTTATGTGCAAGCTAGATCTTTTAAGACGTTATAATTTTTGCGATGACTTTGTTTAATTTATCAAGCGCGTAATATGCTACAAATGTAAACGTTGTAAAAAAGCGATAACTACTTTTGTTATTGACGTTTTGACCATATAACATAATTATGAGAAAAATTACGTAATAAGACCCTTGCAAAGTGAATCAAAATAGCGAAACTCTTTAAAATATTATGTTTCATTTAAGGTTACTTACATCTTGGTTTTAAAATTATAACAAAATAATTTAAAACACAGGAGTAACTGCCTAACATTCATTATAAGTTTATGTCTCTACTCAGACTCAAATAACGTTATCGCATAATTTACATGCCTAATGCTTCACGCATTTTACTTGTTATGAAACCACAATGATCTCTTTTTAAAAGGTTTTCGTTTAAAAAAACCACGATTTCATATTAATTATCGGAAAAAATACTAGTTGTAAATGGTAAATTGTTTAAGTCATTTGTTATCTTTATAATGTGATACAAATAACTTATAAAAAGATTCACCTCTTCTACTAATTCAGTTCAATATATTTTTATACACAACGTCAACACATAATTGGGATCATGTTCCCTCCTAGAATAATTGTGTTCCTAGTATTAGGAATTGGCTATGGTAAGTACTTTACTTAACTTTCATCATAAATACGTCTCGTAAAACCATTTATTAATTTCTTTATTAGACAAACAAATACCTATGTATAAAATAAAACGTAACAAGTCTCTCAGGATATCTCTTGAATGTATATATGTATTTAGAAATTATTTACAATTTATATAAGATAAACTATCGTAATTTAATATAATCATTATAAAAATTCTCGTCATCGAAGTAAGCGAATACGTTGAAATTAACTTTCAGCTGCGGCAGCGTACGAACGCAGGCCAATGTTCGAGATAGCAGAAAAACCGAGTCACTATGGTAAAACAGAGGAAAAGCTTCAGCAAACAACCACCACTGTACATCGATTACCGCAGCCGAGACCACGTCCCACAATGGTAAGGGAAATGGAATTACGGAAACCAATTCCACAAAGCCCACCAAGGAATTCCTATAACGCGATAAAAGGCATGGCAGGACCAAAACCAAGACCTCAGTTTGTTGGGAAACTAACCCACATCCAAGCAACTGAGCCACCAAAAGAAATTAAACGGGAACCACTCAACGAAATATCCAGGGAAAACATTGGACAGACTTACTTCAGACCTGGCATGATCAAGCTTCCTCAAGATTACCAACAACCGAAATATTATCCGAACTATCAAACACCCACTTATCGCCCTTCAGTTTACCCACGTCCCCACTTCAACTTCTTTGACAGAGTGACACCAGCGCCGAATAAAATTATAACTGAACCACCCAGGCCTGCAATAGTATATGAAGTGCAAACTGAAAGAACGGGTCGTTACTTGAAAGACTATGTGGAGGACATACCTACTGTAATTGAGACTGAAAGTACCAAAGTTGAGCCATTTGCTGAGGAATACTCTACCACTACCATTCCTACATACATCGAAGAAATAACACCAGAACCTTATGTGCCTAAGCCAATAAAAGTAGCAGAACCGATAGCAATTGATTCATACGTGCCTGAATTCCCAACAGAGAAAGTTATCACCGATCTTCCTGAACCAACATATATAAGTACGTCGAAGCCATACGTTTATCCTAATGTGGAACCTGTAAAGGAATCGGAACCTATTATTTTGAACTCAAACGTGAAAGGATATGTGTGCCCCAAAGCTAATGGCTACTATGTGTCCGATCAAGCTTGCGATATCTACATTGAATGCAGGGTGAGTGTCATTTTTCATTTTTATTAATGCATAATTTATTTTCTATGATGGGTAGGTGCTCTAAGTATAGGTTAGGTTGTGTTAAGTTAACTGTGGCATTTTCCAGGGTACAGAAATCTTCATAATTAATAAATATTTCAAATTATACATATGAATAATTAACACATATATTGAGACATTAAAGACTCCATCGCATTACGATTATTATTTTTAATACCATTATTATTTCAGAATAATCAAGCTGCACAATATACATGCCACGACGGTTTGTACTTCAACCCCAACGCAGTTTGGCCACAATATCCATGCTCTTTCCCTTCAGAAGTCAACTGTGTGGGAAAGAGAGTGTTGAGTAAGTTCCTCTAATAATAAAATTACGAACTGTTTTTAGTGTTATAGTTATTTTTAACCTCAGTTTATACGAGCAAGTATACCATGTAAATATATACATGCACGCGTGTTGCCCTAAGTAACATGTAATTATTTCATACATTGTCAATATCTTCCCATAGTACTGTAGGATGCAAATTAAAAATTACTAGATATTTGATCCCGGGCTGTCGTTATTACCCCATCACAATTCACAGTGCTTTACAAGTAAACGGACTCTACTCTTACATAGGTTCTTTATATTCCTTATGCGATAAAAACTTAGCAATACATATAATATCATTATTTCATTCAGATCAACCACGACCAACTGCTGAATGTCCTCGGCAGTTCGGGTTCTTCGAAGCCTATGACGGTGACTGCAGCAAATACATCATCTGTGAAAACGGCACAGCCACCCTCATGAGCTGTCCACCGGGACTGGCTTTCAATCTCCAACTCAGCACTTGTGACTGGCCCGAGAGTGTGCCCAGCTGTAAACCTAAAGGTAAGCAAATTTTATTGTTAGAAAGGTTAGAGCTCTTGAAGGATGTACATGGAATGCTATAAATAATAGAAGTAGATATACTTTTAATAATTTTAAAAATATGCAGTTCTAAACAAAGAAAGAGAGCTCATACTTGATATACAACTTTAAGATTTGTATTATTAGTTTAAGATCTAATGTTTATCTTCAATGTAGTTTATTATTCGTTAGCTGTTATCTAAAATAATTAAATGCACAATATAAACTTTTATATTTTTGTTTTCATAAATCTAAACAACTTATGTAATGGCTTATTAACTTTCAGTATTCCAAGACTTCGTTTGCCCAGCACTTCCGCTCGACAAAGATGGACGCCCCTCAGAAATGATAGTGAATTACAGGTACATATACACGAATACTATGCCATTTTTATGTGCTCTCAATTCCGTAATTATCCTATTTCAATGTTGATGCTGAGTATTACGTATTCCGATGAAAAGGCCTAACAGTATGTTCGTTAAACATCATAATTTTCACGTTTTACGTTTTCCTTCAAAGTAAATTTGAACTTATATATAGCTTACAAGTCATGCAGCTTTAACCTCTATACTTATTTTTTCTTCTTCTTTGCAGATACGGCAACAGTTGCAGACATTACGTAGCCTGTCACAGGGGTGAACCACGCCTCCTGAGCTGTGACAAAGGGTTCGCTTTTGACGAGTCCATCGGCTACTGCGTGGAAACTGAATATGTCAAGGACTGCGAGGACGAACCAAGATATATTTACTAAATTTCTATCGAGTAATGTTGATAGTTCAATTGCTTAGTAAATAAAATGAATAAGATTTAAAAAATATCGTTATGTTTCTACCTGTATATACAAACACACACACTTTTAAAATCTTCAAACAGTTTGACAGAATTTTAAAGTTCAGCGTTGGTTAACATTCAAATTATAACCAAAACTGTTTCTGTGAGTTACTAGTTGGTTCTCCACCGACCTAGGACTTCCGGAGCAAAGAGTCATAATAGTAGTACAACCACCATCACACACTTTCAATGAAATACAATTTTATAAAAATAATTGTAATTATCGTCTAACAATTCATTAATAACATAATTTAGGGTCGCTAACGATAAGGGAAAACATCCAGAAGAAACCTGCCTATCCCTCGGGGTACGTAATAGACAGTGCCTGTACCTATACGGCGATACGCTCATTCACCTATAACGTTAGGTGCTATCTTTCTAGCGATGCCGGTTTTGAGTAACGTATACCTAACATACCTTAGAAATTTCCGTGATGGGCACAATGGGAACAATCCTCTGACTACCCCGCCACAATAAAATAGGGAGTGTATATACACAAGTCGTGAAGCGTGTGTATGCATTTGAAATTCCCTAATAGAAAGACGTATGACGACATTGAATCTTAAAATAAGCATTAGAATAAAAAAGGGGTGACAATATCAATACCGACCGTAACTGTCGTATCACAGAGCATAATGAGAGACAAATAAACGAAAATAGTTTGCCCGGTTCAATGTAAATGTGATGTGTAAATAATACTGATTTGATGTTTTATTGAAATTCTTTTTTTTCGTCGAACAGGTAATAGTTAGTGCTTGTAAATGGCGACATGACTTACCGCCTGTCACATTGAGTACTAACTATCTGGTCAACACGTTGGTTCGAGGTGTCCAAAAAATTACTACCTTCGCAATTGTTGAGATGGAAACCTGAACCTCTGACTACCCCGCAAGGTTTAATGATCGTGAACGCATGTCTTGTCGTTTTTGGAATTCTTTTAGATTGAGGATGTAAATTCATTATAAGCGAAAATGGAGGTGATGTATGACGGGCAGTAATTGTTATTATAAGATAACTAACTTATTCCTATCATAAATAATGTTAGCTCCGCAATCAAGTAATGAAATTTCAGTTTCACACTAAGTAGTTTTCTCTGAACCCACTTCAATGTCTATTAAGTAAAATTTAAATTTGGTTTGGACATTATCTAGCAGATAAGTAGCTAGGTTGTCCATGAGCTGTTGATTTTGACAAGAAAAAATATCGTGAGGAAACCTGTCTATGTCTCGAAATACATAGGTAAAGTATCTGTAAACATTGATATGGTTAACCACTTGTAATGCTGGATGCATGTCAACTGTTAAAATTGACCAAAATCTATTACAATGTCCACATACTCAGTTAATTATAAACACTTAAGAACCGACTACTCTGCAAGGTCTTACAATTGTAAATGCAGTAAGCAGTGGAATGAGTTGCGGTTATTCGCTAATAGTTTCAAGTTATGGCAACCAGCTTCAGTTTTATAGACTTTACAGATTCCTAAAAAAATGCAATAATGCCGCCCAAAGGAAGTCCCATCAACATAAAACAAATACTTTCTAGTGAACGAAATTTCTTTTATTTCTCATAATTAACCCTAGTTGCGGTATTCAGCAATGTTGCACTGCACTAGGTCTGCGCTGACGCAGCGGCCCAACTGCGGGTCGAAGGCCAAGCCGGCGTCGCAGCGAAGCAGACGGACGCGCCCGCGGTAGCACGAGTAGAACGCGTAGCAGTTGTCTTCGTACCTGGAAAGAGTATTATTATAGTACAATGTACTTTGTGGTATTATAATAATAATAATATTTGGACATTATTACACCAATTGAACTAGCCCCTTGGTAAGTACATTTAAGACTTGGGTTACGGGTACTAGTCAACGTATATTTAAGAAACGTATACATATTATATATAGATAAATACATATATAATCAACAACCAGACTGGAAAGCAGTAGAAAAGCGTAGTTCTTAACTCTGCCTCCACCGGGAATCGAACCCAGGACCTCACGATTAGCGTTCAGGTGTCTAACCGATCGCGCCACGGAGGTCGTCAGTTAGTCAGTCAGTCAGGTATTAGATATATCTTTCTAGAATTGATTTTAAATGATGCGTTCAGAGATGCTATTCTTCCCTGTATGTTGTAAAAGGACCCGAAAAAAAGAATCGAAAAGAGCGAATAATTAGAATGTATTGAGTTAAGAGTGAGGATCCTGTCATCAGTATTAATGCAATCACAACCTTGACCAGTATACTGAATTTCTGATACATTGTGACAGGATATATCATTTATCTGAGTTTCTCTCCACCCTAAATTATTATGAAATTTATATTTAGTGTAGCAATTAATGAAGTCATATTTCACACATGGTCTAACTCGTACTTCGGTTTTATGAAATTCATTAAAACTCTATAAATTTGAATGTGATTAATTACAGTCTTTCAATCTATCATAAGTAATATATGAAATAACTTACTTGTAGTTGATGGGCATGCTGTAGATTTCGGCCGTTGCATCATCGACAGGAGGGCAAGCGAAGCCGAGGTACGCTGAAAATAAACACGAACATTAATTAGCAGATTGCTTGGTGTCATTTGATGAAGGAGGCGACTAATGCACTACGGGTCAACCACAACAAAGGGGCAAAAAATCCATATTGATTCCATTACATTCCCAATAGCTTTCTGTAAGATCGTCGACATTACGAATATACCAGCAGAAATAAACCGAAGTTAAATACGTTGTAATAAGACATCAACGGAACATCTATTTGTTGAATACTCTGCTCACTGTTCAGTAACAAGAAAAAATTACAATACAACATCTAAGTCTCTCATTTGTAGTAAGTAATTCAACCTACCTTCAATGTTGCAAGAGGGCACTAATTCAGGCCAGTCGCAGCTCGTAGTATTGGGGTTGAACGCAAGGCCCGGCGGGCAGGTCATCTCGTAGGCTAAGCCTCTTACACACATCTTGTAGTTGCCACATTTGTCTACTCTCTCATCATAGGAGATAGGGTAGAAGCCATACTGATGGGGGCATTGAGGGGTTGAGATCGCTGGTTCTGTGAACAAAAATACAAATTAAATTAATTACGACATGTACCACGAAAAAATTCATGTTAAGTTTATTGTGTGTGATTTAGATACATACGATTCACGACGGCCAGAATCACAAAGGAAGCCAGGCCGTTTACAGCGCTTTGCCACTGAGAGCCCACATTTCACTAGTGTAGCATATTTACACTAACTATACAGATCCTAACGATTAACTATACAAATAAAAGGTAAGTTTCCTCATAATGTTTGTACCACTGAGATGAATCTTCATTGCATGTTACTTCTACAGAAATTGTATCATTTCAGGTTATTTAAAGCTAGTAGCTTTTCTAGCTATAAAATGGAGAGAAATAAGTTGTTACTCCTCTTATACTTACGTGGTAGTCCGCGTCCCAAGCAGGAGACTTCTGAAGGATAGGAGCAAGGGTAGGCAGGCCAAATTGCATTAGGGTTGTAGTGAAGACCATCGGGGCAAATCATCTCACGCGCTATGTAATTCTGTAAGTACAAATATAGTTTTAAGAGATTCACGATTTATACTCATGATTAATAACTAACGGGACTTATGGCCCGTGACCATGGCTGCTGTAACGTAGCCGAAACGTCGAGTTAATAAAGGTAACTTTATTATTTAAAAACATACGCGATAAGTCCCGTTAGTTATTAATCATAAGTACAAATATAATTAAAATAAATCAATCTGTTATGCTTTTGGCATAACTAACAGAGTTTTATGAATTTCATATGGTATATTAAAATCAGGTTCATGCAATGACCCAAATAGATTCTTTTTAACCCTATTACTAGAAATATACTAACTACTAATCTAAATACGATAGAAGAACGGAGAAGACAACAGATAAGTATATTTGTAACGATTTTTCAAGAATATTTTACATGAATTTATAGCTCATAATAATTCTTAAATACTTACCGTGCACTCAATGTAGCCATCGCAGTTTCCCTCTATGACGTAATATCCGTTCCTTTGCGCACAGCCGGATTTGCGGGTCTCTTCAACGGCAGCTTCTTGTGCTAGGCCTGAGATAGAAAAACAATATTAAATTAATCATTTAATCGTATTAAAACAGAAATAGGCATTTTGAAATAAACCCATAATTTGATTGGAAACTAAAACCGGAAAGATTAATGTTAAACTAAAGATTAACTAATATGTATTATGCTAATAAGCTTAGTTTATGCCAATAAGCATAAACTGCAAGTAAACTAAATCGTTATCCGCAATAAATATAAGGGAAAACACTCTCTCAGACACAAATATATTTTTAAATCAATGACCAAATAACTCATACTCGTATTAGTAAACTAATTGTAATATTTTACTCACCACTGGCCAAAGCAAGCAGGAAAATAGCGAATACACGATACATGATTGTAAGCAATGCTTTTCACTCAATGGTACTCTATCTAATTTTGGCCCTGCATTTATACTGAATCTGAAAAGACTAATTAGACGGAAGAAAAACTTGTCTTCAAGCTAATTTTAACATAAATGTACAAGATAATTTGCGGTCAATCTAAATGATAGGTATAAACGATCCTTAAACTGAAATAAATAGGTTATTGATGTCCATACTTGACCACTAATGATATGTCAATGAAAGGCAGGTTATTTTTACGAAAACATGATGTTGGACCATGTTATATACATTTGGGTAATTTGTAGATACTCAATACTAAATTTATCCATAAATTTATCCATCTCTTGCTGGCCTTAACTCAAAGATAATTTAAGCAGGATTTATCTTACTGGTGAACCATAAAGGGTCATTTTAGAGGATGAATTTTCTGTCATTAGACTAACCATAACACCCTTTAATAATATTAAGTACCTTTTGTACTTTCCTCCAGAGTTTGTAGGCGGATATTGTCTATTTTTATGTTTCTGTACGTAATTCATGATGTATGTAAAGTACCAATATTTATCATCCCTACTACAGCAAGGGAAAACATCGTGAGGAAGGCTGTGAAGAATGAGGTGTATGTTATATTTGGTCATACTAACTACCCTATAAGAAATATTTGTCGTGATGTTTCTATGTTTTAAAAATACAGGTGCTGCCGGTTAGTAAATAGATCTAATTAAGACCACAATTGCTTCACATTAATTAGAAATCAATTGTCATTAATGACAAATTTATACATGAGATAGTTCATTTTCGTGAGTAGTAGAACAGTGGTAGTCTAGAGCAGTTGTGAATAGAAGTGAAAATGTACTCGTATATGCAAATATATTCAATATTATTGTTAGGCTTAATAGTAATTGGTAAGTAAAAATATATTTTTGCCTTTGCCATAATAGTATGCCAATAAGAGAAAAGAATGTAATTTCAATATTGCTTTAGGTTTACTTCAAGTCTTATGTCCTTTTAGAATTACGTATGTTCTACATTTTAAAGCCAGCCCATTATAATTTTAAATTTAAAAGCAAATTTATTAAGTTATAAAACTTGACTATTTGTAGATTTAAGTACCGGGAGGATTTATAATTAATATCATTTCATCCTGAATTCTTTAAGTAGTATAATTTAGTCTATATATTCTTCCTTACAGGGCCACCTAGAATAGAATGCCGGTTATTCGAAATTGCTGAAACGCCGATATATTACAAAAAAGACAATGGTAAGCTTGCACATGTGAGCCAAGTTTTACATCGCCTGCCTAAACCTGAACCAACGCCCTCTGTTCTTCGGATTATAAAAATATCATATGAACGCCCTCAGAATAGTTCGCCACCTTACCATACCGGTGCCCAGGCAAGACCTATGCCGAGACCAACTAAAATCGGAGCCTTAATGTTTGGGACAACTACGCAAAGAGCGCCAATTAATATCATAGATGAGATTAAAAAAGAAGTAATCACTGCATATCCCCAAGTAACCGAAGCTTTCAATGAATATGAAATAAATAGAGAACCTACTGAAGAAATATCTACTCAAACAGCTGATATTAATGTATATAGTACTACAGCTGGAACAGAGGCCTATGAAGCGGAAATAGTAGAGACTACATTAGCACCTATTGAAAAACAAGAAGAAAGTACTGAAATAATAATCAATACAGAAACCTACAAAGATGTAGATGATATACTCGTGAAAGTTGATAAAACAACCGTTTCTCCTATACATACATATGTGCCAGAATTCCCTGTAACTGCAGCGCCCGAGAAACATATTTCCACAATTGAACCGCCAAAACCTACAATAGAATACTACCAAAATTATGTGCCTATTACAAGTTGGCCTATTACGAATAGTCCCGTGACCGTCCCTTGTAATGCAGCGTACCCGTATATAGCGAAAACAGAATCACCCAAAACACCAGCTAGGTTCTCGCTACCTGTTGCTCTGAATTATCCTGATAAAGACGTGAGCTGTCCAGCTGAAAATGTTTATTTGCCATCTCAGGATGCATGTGACGTTTTTATTGAATGTCGAGTGAGTATTGTTTATATTTACATTCTCGTCCTTTAATCCCTTTTGGGATAGACAAAAACGGAGACCCGAAATTTCCTAAGTCACTTTAATGGCATAAATAGTGACGTTGTGATGTAATATGGAACATTGCTGTCAAATTGCTAGGCCATCGCCCAATAGATTCAATTAACCCTTAGTCGCCCCTATGATATACAGAAAAACGGCAGCTATTTAGTATTCTTTTTACGCCCCACGATATGCCGGGAAGAACGGCAACTAGTTCCAAATTATAATCAGATTGTGTTTTAAGACAATCGGTAATGAGGTGCGGTTTCGTTAATAAAATACTCGTGAAATATTGATATTATAAATGACGTCTCATTTTCAGCACTATCAAGCAGTTCACTACATGTGTCCCGATGGACTCCACTACAATCCAAGCACGGTGTGGCCAGACTATCCTTGCGGGTTTCCATCCGATGTCCTTTGTACTGGAAAAGCCTTCGCACGTATGTAGTTTTATGTACCTTATTAAAAGTAACCTTAAGGAATCAATTCGGAAGCAAACCTTACTTTATACATAGAAAAGTATTAGACAATTAATATAAAGCTCCATTGGTTTATTATTTGCCATTGTGCTGGCTAAGTATCTATTGAAAAGAGTGGTGGTTTAAATAACATCGTTTAAATAACTCGTACGCCAAATAAAATTGAAACAGTAGACTTCACGATATTACGTTTACACCAGCTATTTATTTAATGTAAAGACTTATATATATATTCATGTCTTAACGTCCCTAAGGGGAAAGACGCTGTCTATCGAGCGCCTCCTGGAACGAGCCTGAGAAATCTCCTTTGCTTCACTCACACCCAATAACCTTTTCATACATGCTCTTCTATTCTTCACGTTTCGAAAAATGTTGTTTTTAATTGGATCTGTATCTGTTATTGAATATAATTATGTTTCTAAATGTAATTTATTTGAAACTCTCATAATTGTTACTCTATTACAGAAAAACCAAAACCGACTGTCCACTGCCCGAGGCAGCACGGGTTCTTTGAGTCCTACGACGGAGACTGCACCAAGTACATCCTCTGCCAAGAGGGAATCGCCACCTTGATGAACTGCCCTCCAGGATTGGCCTTCAACCCTTCCCTTAGCTCGTGTGATTGGCCCGAAAATGTTCCCAGTTGCAAGCCGAAAGGTAAAATAGATATAACAATGGATAGAATTGAAATATGTATATTAATTTGAGTTTGTGGCAGAGATCGTCAAACTTAAGGCCTTATAAATTCCTATTCAAATACCAACTCTAACTATAGCACAAATACTATAGAAATAACTTTACAAGAAAAGGAAACTTAATTTAATTAAAATAATAGGCCTGCAGAGTATTTATAGTTATTACTTGTTTTATTTACAGTTTTTGAAGACTTTGTGTGTCCGACGTCGACAGAGGAAGACCAAGAAAAAATTATTAACTACAAGTAAGTTTTGCACGACTATAAGACAAATTGTAAGATTGCTCGACATATAGAGTACCCGCCACATAAGGTGGCAGTTGGAGGCGTCGCCACAGTCGCGTAATCCAGTGTTGCCAGTAAACACGCCAAAACTAGCACTCACTGTGCCATACGGCTCGATACATTATATTGAGGTTTCATTTGTAACGATCTTTGGTTGCAGAGCTATAAACTCAAATAAAACAAATTAATATACCAAAGTCAAAAGTCAAAATATTTTTATTCAAAATAGGCCCTATCATAAGCTCTCTTTGAAAGTTATTTTATGATCTAAGTACAAATTAAAAAAACTATATATTGACAAAAGGAATATATATATGAGTGAAGTGGAAGGGCGGTTACGTAACAGTCAGATAGACGCTATATTGAAAAAAGGTGACGTTAGGAGTACCTATAACCGCCGAGAGTGTATTAGAGAATGTATGAATGTCAATGAAGCGAAAGTGGTCTGTCAGGATCGGGACAAATGGGGATCCGTGATCTCTGCCTACCCCTCTACAGGGAATCAGGCGTGATGTGTATGTATGTATGTAAAAAAACTATTTCAAACATGGCACTGAGCATTGTCTTTACATATTTTTACCGAGGTTAGTTCACCAACCATTTCGGCTGCTCAAGATGCCACGTCATGAAGACCACGACCGCTCTGATAAGAGCGTAACGATTGAGAAGAAGAAGTTCAGCGGAGACCCTTGGAGAAGAATTAACAAGAAACTCCAGAAATCAATTTATTATAATCACCCTTAACAAACATAAAAATTACAAAGAGTGGGCAAAAAACACAACGCTGGTAATACTAAATTTACCTTTCATACAAAATAACACGCAATGGCGGAAACGTCAAATTTAGTTCCAAGTTTGGCTACTGCCACCTTATGTGGCGGGTACTCTAGTTTATGCCTCCGGTATGCAATGACTCTAAACGATCGCGGACTCAGACCCTATTTGATACAGCTAGTTATTTGATTAACTGTGGGATTGATTGAACAAATTTATTAATAATAATTACGAAAAATTATTTAACTTTGCGTTTGTAATAGAACTAATAATCGTGTAGCTTGAGGCAACGATCTCTTAAAATCCTATAAGTAACTAAAATATCAAATTTTATAATAACTTAATGTGGTCTTCTTATCATACTTCTGCCCTTATACATATAAATAATATGTAATTTATAAAGAGTTCAAAATTCCCGCTGCAGCTTCGGTCTACTAATCATATATATTTTTTGTTTCTTATAGGCATGGAGATAGCTGCAAGAACTACGTCGCTTGCTATAGAGGACAACCGCGGTTTTTGAGTTGTGATTCTGGATTTTCCTTTGACGTCTCCCTCGGTTATTGTATAGAATCGCGCTACGTGAAAAACTGTTAATAAATATTATAAATGTCTTTGTATTCAATAGTACCCGATAATTATAAATAAAATTTGAATATACATACTAAAACTTTGTAAATAAATGTAAGAGACATGAAGCGTTCGTTAATTCATAATTTGTTGTAAAATGGATAAATCCCAATTATACCTTCACACGAACAAGTTTGAACAATTAACTTAACTTCCTTTATAAAATCTCTAACAGAGCGCAATTAACAGTCACTTGGGCCTCTGACATCACTGAAATGGTCAATGGTCAACGGTTAAGATGCGCTTATGTAAAAAGTAGCCAAGGTTTTCTTACAAATAAAATTCATTGGGGTAGAAAGACATTACAACCCTAAGATAATCTAAATAAATTACATATTACAGTTACAAGTAAAATAACTGTGGTATGGGTTTCTTAAAATTGAAATTACACTGACAGCACTGAATCAATTATTCTGACTTTTCATTGATTTAATTCCAAAACAATTTCGGAATGTTTGTTTTCAGTTTCAGATTTCACGTATCGTAATAATTCTTGGATTTGAATTAGTACCCAACTAGTTAGTTTATGCGTAAAATATATTTTTCAGTATAAATTTGTGATATCTTCATGCATTGTTTCATCGGACTGTGAATTATTTTAAATAGGGATTGTGAAATATATTATTTATAGTTTATATAAAATTTACAGCACCAAAAGAAAGTATTATACTGAATAAACGTAGCAGTCTGCTTAAAAATATTATAGATTATCTTATAATATAAGATTTCGTTCATGAACTCCAAAATAACTGGTTGGTATTCTTGCAAAACTTTGCCTGAATATATCTGGTGGAAGTTGTAAAATGGAGGACTCGTTTATCTTGGCGAACTTGAATACGCTTTGCCGCCTTTGCCTCTGCAAATGTTCGTTGTCTGTTTCAATATTTGGAGCCGCACCAGAAGATGAAACTAATTTATCAATAACCTCCAAACTCGCAAAATGTTTTGAATTACAGGTTAGTCTTTCTGGTCTTTACAGTAATAAAAACATAATAATACAAGATAACATATGCTTATCAGTAATTTCTATTTTCCAGATAAATCCCAATGATGGCCTACCTGGAAAAATTTGCTACAAGTGTTTGGTTAAAGTTGAAAAATGTTCAAAATTTAGATTACAGTGTATGAGTAGTGAAAGTAGACTTCGTCTTTTAATGAACCGAGGAAACGACTTTGATAATTCAAATTCATCCGAATTCAGTATATACAATAACAAAAGAAACCAAACTAGAGGAAGGAATAATGATTTTGTAGTAGAGGACAGTGTAGTGATGGTGGTTGATCCAAGCTTAGAATATGACTCAACGGATGATTCTGATACAAATGACCACCCTGAACAGAATGTGGAAGAAAACTTGACACAGGATGGAGATATTTTGCCTGATAATTATATGAAAAATGTTTTCATGTGTCAGTATTGTGACCAAGCTTTTGTTACTCAAGACAAATGCCATGAGCATGAAGTATCCTATCATAATCCTAAGCTGCCATACAGTTGCACTGAATGTAGTTTAGTATTTGCAGAAAGAAGTCAGTACATCCAGCACACTAGACAAGTTCATGGCAATGACAAACCATACAACTGTCCAGAATGTGATAAAAGCTTTAGCCGCAGATCTGATTTAAGGAAACATTCTATAGTGCATACAGGTGTAAGACCCTATCAGTGCCATTATTGTATGAAAAGCTTCTCCCGTAATACCAATTTGAGTAAACACCTCCGAATACATGCAGGGCAGAAACCCTTTGTATGTCCTTATTGTCCAAGAAGCTTCATAGGCAATGGTGACTTACAAAGGCACATGCTAGTCCATTCAGGAATGAAGCCATTCTCTTGCAAGAAATGTCCACTGGCATTCAGCCGTAGAGATAAGCTTCTTAAACACGAATTGAAACACAATCACAGTACTGAGTCAAGCAATTGTGACAGTCATAACATGGTAGTCAATGTCAACCCTTTTAGCAGTCTAATACCTGATACACAGTCGGACCAATCATATGACCTTCCCAGTGTTCCTGACCATATAACTGGAGATAGTTTTCTAAACCAAGCCAAAACAGCATCAAGTATAGGTAAACAACAAACACCACCAAAACCTAAACCTGTTGCTTTAAAAAACAAACCTAAAAATATAAAGTGCCATCAATGTCCAAAAAAGTTCTCTTCGTTAGATGCATATAAGACTCATGTGTCAGTAGCTCATAGCATGGGCTCAAGACTGTTCCAGTGTAAGATCTGCTTTAAAAAGTTTGTTAGAAATAAGGATTTAGAGCAACATATTAGCGTACACAATAAGGTATTCTCGTGTTCCCAATGCAATAAATCATTTGATAATGCTGAAAAATTAACTGAACATGAAGAGTCACAGGATTGTGTGACTGTAGCAAACATGCCATGCATTGAATGTGGTGCAACATTTGTAAAGAAAGATGACTTAGTGGCCCACTTAAAATCTCATTTTGTCGAAGAGTTTGATGAAAAACTTCCAGAGGAGAATCATAAGACAGAAATAGTGTCAGATTCTAACCTCTAAGTAAGAAACTTAATACAGTAAACCTAAACGTATGTAATTGAAAATCTGATCTCGTAATTAATTTATTATACTAGTTGTAACTCGTTAATATTGCCAGTAGAGTGTTTATGTAATGTTATTGTACTTAAAATATGTTTATGATAATACTTAGCCATTATGCTTAAAGAAATAATGTTATTTATGATTAAATACAACTTAAATTTATTAGTTAATAATGGAAATAATTTTCATTAGAATCTATTATGTTGCATAGGAGCTAATGGATAATGTGTAATACTATTAATTTAATCACTACTTCAGTATATAACTAATATATCTATAACTAATCCATATTTGCAGATAGTATAAATTAGATTCACAATATGTACTTGCAAATTTACTGTTCGTCCTCATGGTTATAAGTGGAGTAGGCATTATAAAATTTTTGATTCCATATGCACTAAAGTTAATTTAATACACCAATCGGAAACTAGGGTGCATTTAGTTCTAAAACAACCCAACACATTTAGCATCAAACTTTTGAACTATTATGACATGAAATGAAATGTCAGTCTATGACAGTTCATAGTACCCCTCTGTCACAATACATTTTATTGTCAGTCCTCTGAAACTTTAATACAACTTTTTTGCAAAATAAAAGAGACTGTAAACTTCCAAGGTTATACTTAAGTAGATATATATATTATATGACTAATCATATGTTGCTTAATTTGCCATCAGCCTTTATTATAATCATAAATAGTGTAAGGTATTGTGTATTTGTTAATCTTCACCGAAACTCATTATGGTCTAAGTGTATTGTGCGTTAGGAAGAATGTGATTGTGTTAAGATTCTTTAAAAGTGATAGTTGATCTAGATATGTACTGTTCGATACAAGCTTTAATTGTTGAAAAGGTAGAAAATTTAAATTTATATTCGTTAAATATAGTTTATATTAATTTTCTCTAGCACTGAAAACTTGATGATACGTTTAAGTGTTGCTTATATCCTTAGAGCCAAACATTTACATAAATATTGATGTTGAGGTTATCAGAGACTTGCTAAAAGATATTATAATATTTTTTTGTCTTTTGGTTTGAATAAAGATAAACACTCACCAAAGGCTTACAATATTAAATATGCCATATAACCAGTATTTACTCCATCATTACCTACAAAATTTACATACAATATCCAAATATTTCCTTAGGAAGCTAAAAAATGTGTACTAATAATTAACAGGATTAGATGTCATATGACTTTTTTGGGATTTAATACATTGATTTCAGTGAAAATAGTACTTTTATATTTTATCATGTATTATAAAAAAATGATATGAGCTCAATAATTACTTAATTTATTGATGTTAATGTTATAAAAACCTAGGAAATGTTGTCTTGCTTTATATTCATTTTCAGTAAAATGCGTGTATGATTCTTGTCTTAACTCTTAAAATATATTTAATTAGACTGATGATAAAATAGATATACATAATATAAAACAGCAATGCCATATTTACGCGTAAGTTACACAGTAAAAATTGATACTAGCATGTGTTAGTAAAATAGAATATTGATTACGCACTAGTAAAAATAACTTAGAATTTATGGAGGTTAACACCAATAGGAAAATATATGATAGATCGATAAATGTACACTACTTATTCAAAACTGAAATAAATACTGGGCTGTGTATTGTGTAGAAAGTTCAAATAAACACTTACTGAATTTAATTATTTATGTACTTATCTAACTGTACCATGTAGTAAGTAATGTTGAAAATTATGTTGGGTTACATATATGAAATTTAATTTGTTTCATTCATTGAGTTATTGTTTATTAATTGTAAAAGTTTGAAGGAAATGCAGTATTGGATATTAGTTTTAGGTATTCCAGACATATACACTAGTAGTGCAATTATTTCTTTATTAATTCTTAATACAAGTTAATAAGATAAATATTATATTAAAGTAACTTTTATGTTTGTTGATTTATTGTTTGTTAATCTCACTATTTTTTATGAAGAATTATATACCAGTAATTTTTTTGAATAGACTAAAACCATGAAAAATTTAGTTCTAATTATTTACTTTTGTGAAATAGAGTTTAGATCATGAGAATCTCCAAAGATTGGCTATAAGGTTTTGATTTAAATTGTTCCTTAAATACTATGTTATAAGAGATGCATTTAAGAATAATAAGTGTATTGTAGGTATATCTATATTAGAAATAAAATGTACCATTGTCTCAAAATAACCCGATATTTTATTTATTTCAAATAATACATTTGTATATTAAATACAAGATAATGAAGTTTTTTACATCTAAGAATTATCCACTGAATCGCTTAGTCTGTATTAATAAAACAATAAATTTGTACTACAAGTTTTTATGTAGATGTTTCAGTAGGCAATGATCAGTCATATTAACTGATCTCATATTATTATTTCACTTCTCTGTTTTACGAGCAGGTATTTATTACATGCATTTTTATCCAGCTAGAGGGTTTGCATGAATAGTGACACTAGTTATCCTTGCTTCTGTTAAGGGCCTGAATGTTTTCGGGTTCACTGGCAGTTTTTCTAGATCATCTAAGGCTTCAAACCCGTCAATGACTCTGTAATAAAAACAAACAATATTAAAGATACATGATATGAAGGAAAACACAGCATGCCTATTTCCCATCAAAGCATCCCTTTTTGTATAATTACTGTGACAAGAAATTTTTACATAACTGATATCTTTTGTCAGTGACTCTCTGATGTTCATACTCAGTGATTATAGCTCGTGTTCAGTCTCTGAGTGATCACATATTATAAATAAAAAATAATTGTAAGGAACGTTTCTCACAGCATACGTAATAAATAGTCAGATTAAACAACTGCAACTTAGACCCCATCTCTCACATTGGGTACTAGTCTTCACTCAATGCCATCTTTTACCAGATTTTGCCTCCAACTTGGCAAGAGCACCACACTTTTCAAGTAGTACATAATCATCCATCTATATACAGAGAACAACACGCATTCACAACCACTTACACTTGCGGGGTAGTCAGGAGTTCAGGTGTCCATTTCCGCAATTGCAAAGTTAGTTATTCTATGGACACCTCTAACCCACGTGTTGACCAGGTAGTCAATACGCAATGTGACAGGTGGCCAGGCATGTCGCCATTTACAAGCACTAACTATTGCCTGTTCGAAAAACAGGTAGGTTTCCTCACGATGTTTTCCCTCACCATATAATTTGACGCATTTCGTAAATGTGTTTTTATTACGAAAATGTACATAGAAATTCATTAAACTTCATTTCCATTGGTACATGCTCAAGCGGGATTTGAACAAAGAACAAGAAAGTACTCATAAACAACTACTCACTTTCCAAAAATAGTGTACTTGAGATCCAAATGTGGCTGCTCTCCATATGAAAAGAAGAACTGGCTGCCATTTGTATTTGGTCCATTGTTAGCCATGCTCACCATGCCTCTAGCTGTGTGCTGAAAACAAAAGTATTATCATCATTATACATCTTTTCATTGAGCAGTAACTAACTGGAACTAACCTAACCATCAATAAATGTGATGTGGCTAACACAGTCAGTATAAAACACTCAGTGAACAATCAACCTGTGATAGACCAAAGTTTGTTTTATTAGCTTGTTTGTTGGTTGTTGTCAGCCACGGGAAATACCATGTCAATTCACAATAATTAAAGGATTTACAGGACATATGCAAATATATCCATACCAACTAATACAGTTCTCAAACACAATGGAAGATTGTGTTCTATGGATTCTTTTATACATATAAATAAATTGGAAGACTTACTTTTAATTCTTCACAAAATTCATCTTCAAATTTCCTGCCCCATATTGATGTGCCTCCTTTGCCTGTTCCTGTAGGATCTCCGGTTTGAACTATGAAACCCTAGAAGCAATAAGATTACTTAAATTCTTCATATTCACTGCGGTGATATAAAATAGAGCAGCACTTAAATATATCGACCACAGCTATTAACAAAGTGGGATCTACATTTTTCTGATTTTCGGTTTATTGCATCAAAGGCCTTAAAATTACATTATCTACAACCCTACAAAAAATTATTTACCTTAAGTTAACAGTTTTTGTTTTTTGAGGTTAACAAAGCTGGATCTGCTGATTATGTATATATATATATATATATATTAGTAATAATGTTGCAGAATATCTTACGATTTTATTAACGGGGCGTGGGAGGGGTACAGATGCGTGTTCGCGCGGGGGATCTGCCTTATTGCACCTTGTTATTGGGCCATTATATAAAATTTTTCCGACAACAATGAAGTACGTGACACATCCAAAAAAGAATTGCCATCAAATTCCGCGGAATATTGTGTGTTGTGTCACATGCAACCAATCCAAAAGTAGAAGTTCCGATAATATTGATGCATGTGCCACATCCGACCAAAAAAGAAGTTAAAGTTTCGGTAATAATAATGGATATGCCATATCCAACAAAATCTATGTCATAGGTAGCAGCTAAGAATGTTGTATGTGCATTTTAACACATTTGTAATTATTATTTTTTTGAAATACATACAACACCACTTAGAGTAATTAAAATAAATATACTTTACCAAATTTGGTTAAGATACATTGACTTTTGTTCATTTTATACACATTCCAAACTTTAAACGGCCGTCCTGCAAAGTAGCCATTTTGCAGATGCAACACTGTTAATAGCTGCGGTCGATATAGTTATGAATCATTTTATAAATGACATATGTATACAATGACATACATTCTACAATCTTCTTATGGGGTATTCAGTGTTTCATGTGCTTATATCAAATCGAATATAGTATAAACATAACAGGAAAAATAGCCCATTATAACTCATGTGCCTATATACGGCGAAACGGTTCACTACCTATCACATGTGTATCTAGTAAAATGCAGGCTTCAAGTGACCCATACCTAACATGCCTTCGAATATTCGGAGATGGGCACTAAAGCCTCTGACTACCCCACCAAAAAAAAAAGGGAGTGTGCATACACAAGTCGTGAAGCATATGTTGTTATTTACAACTCATGGTGTGATTTCCCATCATGGAAATAATGTGTTATGCAAATGGAGAAATCGGAAAATCTATTGAGTAATAATAATATTAATAGTATAACACGTGTTAAGGCTATAAAAGAATTAAATAATGATGTATCTCTACATTTAAGGTTATAATTAAATAAAGGTTAATAAATTGTTTTATGTTTTGAAATAAATACATACCTTTATATTTCTATGAAATAAACACCCATTATAATAGTCACTAGCACATAAAGCTAAAAAGTTTTCACAGCTTTTTGGACACAATTCGCAAAACAGCTCTATTTTAATATCTCCCACATCTGTGTGTAATGTTACAGACATTTTTGTATTAATACGTACAAATACCGATATTTGTATTCAAATTTAGTTTATTATCGTTAAGTAAATTTCCTTATGAAATTAGAAGTATAGATGCAATTCAGCAACCTACTACACTGCACAACAAACTTGTAAACAATACTAAACAAACGGAACGAACAGCGATAAATACAATATTCTAGAAAGAGCAAAAATTTTGCCAAGAACAAGTAATTCAATAATTATGGATTTTAATGTTTCATTTGCTAATTAATTGAAGAAACAGTAATTGAATAGCTAACTTATTAGAGATCCCGCCACATAAGGTGGCAGTAGCCAAACTTGGAACTAAATTTGACGTTACCGCCATTGCGTGTTATTTTGTATGAAAGGTAAATTTAGTATTACCAGCGTTGTGTTTTTTGCCCACTCTTTGTAATTTTTATGTTTGTTAAGGGTGATTATAATAAATTGATTTCCGGAGTTTTTTGTTAGTTCTTCTCCAAGCTAGGGTCTCCGCTGATCTAACCTCGGTGAAAAATATGTAAAGACAATGCTCAGTGCCATGTTTGAAATAATAGTTTTAAGAGATTCGCGATTTATACTCATGATATAAGATATAAGGGTGTGTATAAGATTGATTGCAGCTGTGGGAAATCCTACGTCGAACACACTAAACGGTCTATTGCGGACAGAGTGAAGGAACACATAATATATGTAATATATAATAAGAAGGATAAGTCCCGTTAATTATTAATCATGTTTGAAATAGTTTAATAAACATATTTTGACTTTGATATATTAATTTGTTTTATTTGAGTTTATAGCTCTGCAACCAAAGACCGTTACAAATGAAACCTATAATGTATCGAGCCGTATGGCACAGTGAGTGCTAGTTTTGGCGTGTTTACTGGTAACACTGAATTACGCGACTGTGGCGACGCCTCCAACTGCCACCTTATGTGGCGGGATCTCTAGTTAGAGATCCCGCCACATAAGCTGGCAGTAGCCAAACTTGGAACTAAATTTGACGTTTCCGCAATTGCGTGTTATTTTGTATGAAAGGTAAATTTAGTATTACCAGCGTTGTGTTTTTTGCCCACTCTTTGTAATTTTTCTGTTTGTTAAGGGTGATTATAATAAATTGATTTCCGGAGTTTCTTGTTAGTTCTTCTCCAAGCTAGGATCTCCGCTGATCTAACCTCGGTAAAAAATATGTAAAGACAATGCTCAGTGCCATGTTTGAAATAGTTTTTTTAATTTATACTTAGATCATAAGATAACTTTCAAAGAGAGCTTGTGATATTTATAATTTTGAATATATTATGGCAGATGGAGGCGTCGCCGCAGTTGCATAATTCACTGTTGCCAGTAAACACGCCAAAACTAGCAATCACTGTGCCATACGGCTCGATACATTATAGGTTTCATTGTAACGGTCTTTGGTTGCAGAGCTAGAGATCCCGCCACATAAGGGGGCAGTAGCCAAACTTGGAACTAAATTTGACGTTTCCGCAATTGCGTGTTATTTTGTATGAAAGGTAAATTTAGTATTACCAGCGTTGTGTTTTTTGCCCACTCTTTGTAATTTTTATGTTTGTTAAGGGTGATTATAATAAATTGATTTCCGGAGTTTCTTGTTAGTTCTTCTCCAAGCTAGGGTCTCCGCTGATCTAACCTCGGTAAAAAATATGTAAAGACAATGCTCAGTGCCATGTTTGAAATAATAGTTTTAAGAGATTCGCGATTTATACTCATGATATAAGATATAAGGGTGTGTATAAGATTGATTGCAGCTGTGGGAAATCCTACGTCGAACAGACTAAACGGTCTATTGCGGACAGAGTGAAGGAACACATAATATATGTAATATATAATAAGAAGGATAAGTCCCGTTAATTATTAATCATGTTTGAAATAGTTTAATAAACATATTTTGACTTTGATATATTAATTTGTTTTATTTGAGTTTATAGCTCTGCAACCAAAGACCGTTACAAATGAAACCTATAATGTTTCGAGCCGTATGGCACAGTGAGTGCTAGTTTTGGCGTGTTTACTGGTAACACTGAATTACGCGACTGTGGCGACGCCTCCAACTGCCACCGTATGTGGCGCGATCTCTATAAACTCAAATAAAACAAATTAATATATCAAAGTCAAAAGTCAAAATATTTTTAGACAATCTGCCAATTTATATGGCGGGATCTCTAGCTATTATGCTGTTTGATTGTTTTTTTAATTATTGTAGTAATGCTATATATATTACAGGTATATAATATACTCATTATAAAACGATGCTTTAAATTAAATGTTTTGTCAATAGAAATGCATTAAATTAAATTACAGATTTTGTAACATATTTAAATCCTATCTATCCAATATATTAATCAAAGTTCATGAGACAACGAGGTGGTAGTATTGTCACAAACTGTAATTCGTGTAGGTATGTATGTAAGGCCGCCACTCGTATAGGTTGAGAATCCCTTCGTAATTGAATCGTTTGTATGTCGTAGATGTTCTGCACTTTGTGTTGAATATTATACTGCGTTTGGAAGTAGATGGCGGACAAGTTAGTCTTAACGCACAATTAATTATTTATAATTACCATAATTATTACGAGTAACATTAAAAACCTTTAACTAACGGTGTATAATATTGAATGAATCGTAAGTGTTATTTTGTAGGAACACAAATGTGAATATTTTACAATCATTATGGATAATTATTTAAATGAAACCATAGATTAATTACAAAACATTTTATTAGCTTTATTTACAATCATTAAAATAGTACATAGATTTAACTTTCTATATTACTTTATTTCCAAGAAATAAATTCGAGACTAGAATCCTAATTATATATTTATTATGTTTATCTTGAAAAGTAATATGAGTGTTCATTACAAAAGCAAAAGTATTTTCCTACTAACACAAGTTCTCCAGAGAACTTTTCTCGTAATACATATATTCACACTATACCATATAGACTTATATTCTTCAGACTTAGATCCTATAAGTACCTACAACCTATATAACATATTATTCAGTACCACCCGCCTTTTCATTCTGTCCCGCATGAGGTTCGTGTATATTTTCATCCAAACCCACCATTCCATAGTCACCCAACAGCCTCCGACCTTCGGGATCAAACGGAGATCTCAAATGCAGTTTCGCCGGGTACCGTTTACCCATAACTTCTAATTCATATTCACCCTGTTGCAGGTAATCTTTGGTGACTTCTGAACCGTTGTTGGATACGTAACCAATGCCTATGGGTTGGTCTAAGTAGTAGCCGTAATCACCTCGTCTTAGGAAGCCCACTGGCTCACCGTTGCGAATTATAGCCTCGTGGCCGTATAATGCGATCTGGAAATACAAAATAAAATAGTGATAACACATTCTTAATAGGGTAAATATATTTCGTGACTGTTCGTTGACACATTAATTTATGTGAGTGTTTATGCAAAAAAAATTTTTCGTGAGATTGTTTATGAAAAGAAAAAGTTTCAATTAATGAAGTAATGGTATATGTAATACGCATCACAATTGCGGGACATACAAACTAACACATTTTCATATGCTCTTACGAATGAAAACCGTAATCTCATTAACAACTTTTGGTCCCCAATACGACATGCCCATAAGGATTTTCATTGACTTGGTATTCATAGACAATTAATAAATATATATACACAATATAAAGTTACTATATAAAGTTACCTTTTCATCTAATGTGAAGAAAGCGTATTTTTTGGTGACTCCATTTTTCCTAGCCTTAGTAACAACGTCATTGCCGATATAATCCCCGTCCTTTCTGCACGTGAAGCCTAGATTCGCTTCAACGGGGTTGTCTTCACTTCTTAAATCAGTGTTCCATAGGTGGTAACCTAATAAAATATGAAAATTTGTTATTTCTGTATTGTTTTTTTTATTATTTTATAATACTTTGGATTGGAAAACAGTTCCGACAAATTTATGTTGTTATATAAGGTTTCCAACAATATGATATTATACATATATATTTCTAATGTTGTATACTACTAATTCTACTATAATGTACTTAAATTTTAAAAAGATGGCAATTACTGCCTTTTACTAAAGTATAATAACATTAAACCGTTTTTGACCTCTTCGCAGTACACCCGTTTTATTTATATATTCAATGCTCAAGTACGGGCCAACAATCAAAACCCCTACATGTAAACTCATGTAACATGTACTCCGCATAAGAAAAACTCCTTGTACCATACCTTTTTCCGCACTCAACGACGTGAGCGCCCTCCATCCAGCATTGACCAATCCCGTCGCCTGAATCAATCCCCTATAGACTTGCACGGCATGGGACGACGGTATATGCAGCTCCCAGCCCAATTCCCCACTCCAACTCATGCGCAAAGCTCGGCAAGTATACATTTTGTTATCTGGCGAATGAGGCGCTCGGGACACGGTTATCGAGCGATGGTTGTTTAAGGGGAACGCGTCGTTTGAGAGTCCCGCGTCTGTGTAGCGTTGCAGGATTCTTTGGCTGGAATAGAAGTAGGGAATGAGGGTTGTTATAGAAAATATTAACGACTCTTTGCTAAAGAAGGTATTTTATTATTATATATCTTTTCATTACATTTGGCATGTTGTGGATGGTACAGTTTTTGTTAGATTTATAACGGTTTCTAGGTAGCTTATTACTTGAGGAATACCTCTGAAACCTACAAGACTTTTAATAATTTTTATAACGTGTCGGTATATAGAGATAGTTTAGTAAAGAGGTCATATGCTAATCTTGAAGGTCTATATTTAACATCCTTCAAAAACATTTATCAAACTCTATAGCAGCCGCAATATGTATTATATTAACATACATATGAATTTACGTCCTCTAATCCCTTTCGGGTTGGGCAGAACTTTGAAGACGATCATATCTACAAGATCACTTTTTAGCAATAATATTGGGGTTGTGATGTGATATTGGTGGCAGATTGCTAGCACATCACCAAATAGATTCCATATACCCCTAGCCCCTTATTCGCGGCAACTTGTTTGTATTCTTTTGCATTTGTAAGTATAAATAAAAATCAAAGAGTCTTATACCTATTTGGCCCTTGAATACTAAGAATACACAATTGTTTAGTGACATCTGTGATTGTGGCTCGCAAATTGTGCTTCTGAACTATTTTCCTGAGATGCGCCAGAGTGTGAACGGCATTGAATCCACTGGTTACAACGTAATATCCTCGACCCTGAAATAAAAAAAAATGCAATGTGAAATAAATATTATCTTAAAAGACATTTAAAAAATTACAGCATTTTCTAATAATATACATAAATGTAATAATACATAAGTTCACCACCTCGATAATAAAACTCAATTCTTCAAGGTTAACCACGAAAGGTTTTGAAAAGACGTTAATGTAAGTATACATGAATAAAATGATGATTGATATAAATAAAGATATCACATATTAGAGTAAATTACCTTGAAGATTGGTTCGTGTAGTTGTCCACTGCCGCCCTCTATAACGCTCACTGTCAAGTCAGCTTCAACCCCTCCTTTCTCGTTGAGGGCCAAAGTGTAGACCACTCTGTAAATTAATAATAACATTACCTACACTAAATAGTTGGATACTAAATACATACACATATATATACGTCACGACTGTTTGCATGATTTAGTATAATTTGGTACGTAGAAAACTCATGTGATTTTACCCTATTATTAAAAATGTATAGCAAGGTAGATTTATGTGTAATTTAATGCGGTAAGCAAGAAGAGTTTTAAGGAATATTTTGTTTTTATCTCTATTTAAGGTAAGTTTAGCTCGTAAGGTTGTAAGATTTGGGTGCTCAAGTGCAATAATTATAACTTAAATGAAAATAAAAGTACCTGTCTGTTTTATCTTCCAAATTAGCCGTGAATGCGAGTTCTGCGACTCGCTGAGCGTCGGGACCAGTCAAGTAAAACTTCCCATAGTAAGACATGTTGAACAGAGCTGCCCCATTGCGACAAGCCAAAGCCTCCTTGCCAATCTGAAATAATATAAATAGCCAATATTACTGTTTACCATCAGACTGAAATGTTACGTCAGATCATTGAATTCGTGAAATTTATAAATAAAACAAAACAAACGCGTTCACTAACATTAACCGTTGCGGGGTAGTCAGAGGTTCAGGTGACCATCTCCACAATTGCGAAGGTAGTAATTCTATGGCCACCTCAAACCCACGTGTTGACCAGATAGTCAGTACTCAATGTGACAGGTGGTGAGCCGTGTCACCATTTACAAGAGCTAACTATTACAGGTAGGTTTTCTCATGATGTTTTCACTCACCGTAGTATTCGACGCATTTCGTAAATGAAATTTTATGACGAAAATGTACATAGAAAATCATTAAATTTCATTTCCATTGGTACATGCTCAAACGGGATTTGAACCCTGTACCCACTGATACAGAGTCAAGCCCCAAACAACTGAGATACGCAAAAAAAAAGTACTGTTAATAGTCTTTCCGTCCCAATATTTCTCGACCCCCTTCTCCTATTTGAATATTAGTACCTACTTCAGAAGTCATAAGAAATTGGTTAGGCATAATCATATTGATTAAAAACGCTTGCATTTATGACCAAACAAACTTAACAACTTCATTTGAAATAATATAAGCGAAAATTGAGAGGGAAAATTGACATATAATTATGTCTACTCCTTCAACTGTAGTTTTGCTTTTACTTACAAGGTCATGGTGCTTCGAGAATCCGAAAGTGTAGTCTCCCTTCAACACTTCTTCGTATCTGAGGTCCAAGTTACGCGGGTAGTCACTGGTGCCTCCCCAGTCGTACAGTTGGACTCTTAACTGGAAATAACATTACGTAGTAACGAATTAATGCAGTATTATGGACTTATTGTTCTAAGTTTGGAATGAACATAAATTTGAATAATTGGTGAGTAAATTTTAAAACAACATGTTTTAGTGAATTCTATAGGTGTGTTTTTTTGTTTAATTCGACAAAATTATCTCACTGGCTACTTTGCTTGTAAAAAGGAAATAATTAATTAGATGTTGAATTTATATTTAAAACAGCCAACGGGCATACGTTGCTTACTAATATTTTTATGTTAATTTCTTTTACTTTACATATTTCAAAAGCAAAATAAACAAACTTACTTATAAACACAAAAGCATTATCGATATCATAAAATCACAAATAACACATTAAGTGTCTACTCCTTTTTAGA
>JAMBLF010001713.1:0-41443 GCA_030578115.1 Leucoptera coffeella
CAAACTGGCAGGGCTCATCTATCCAGCTGGACACAAATATCCAACTGCTTCGCTATGCCCTCTGCAGGGGCAAGAGAAGTTACTCCTCATTCTGGTCCACAGTGCTCCATCGCACAGTGAAAGAAGAAAGGCAATCCGGTCCACGTGGGGTACCATAACTTCGAGAAGAGATGTAGTCTTGGCATTTTTTTTAGGATTATCAAACATATCTGACGATCAAAAACTGATCGTGGACGAAATGGATACGTATTTGGACATTGTTGTCGGCAATTTCGTGGATAGATACGATAACTTGACGTTGAAAACCATCTCAATGTTGGAATGGGTGCATAGGTATTGCTCTCGAAGCGGCTTCGTGCTGAAAACCGACGATGATATGTTCATAAGTACAGTTAAGCTGTTACAACTTATTAAGCGGCTGCCAAGGAATAGTCGGACTATTTGGGGACGCGTTAATGAAAATGCTAGACCGGTGAGGTTGAAAACTAGAAAGTACTACGTGTCCCATCTCGAATATCCCCAATCGAAGTTCACGACTTACGTGATCGGATCATCTTATTTGACCACTACTGATGTAGTAAGTAAACCTTTAACTTGTGTAGTAATCAGAGGTTCAGGTTTCCATCTCCGCAATAGCGAAGATAGTAATTCAATGGCCACCTCGTATCCACGTGTTGAACAGCTAGTCAGTACTCAATGTGAGGTGGTAAGCCATGTCACCATTTACAAGCACTAGCTATTATCACGGGGGAACAGGTAGCTTTCCTCGCGATGCTTTCCCTCGCCGTTGTACTCGATGCATTTAAGTAAACATATGCTTATATCGCGTTATTCCTGAAAAACTTATCACGCTGGGTGCTGTCTATCTAGAGAAACGCGGGCTTTGAGTTTGAAGCTCATACCTAACATGCCTTCGAAATTTTAATGTGGGGCACTCAGGCCTCAGACCATATCCGAAGTTTTTTACCTTTGCTTCTGTGTTTTACTTTAACTTATCCCATGTTAGCAAGGCCGAAAAAAGGATGCTTACAAGATGATTAAAAACATATTAATTAAAAAATGTTTTGATTTGCAGGCATCCAGTTTGTTCCCGGAGGCTTTAGAAACGCCATTTTTTAAATTCGAAGACGTCTTCATAACCGGAATAGTAGCGGACAAATTGAAACTTAAACGAACCCACGTCAGCGAAATGTACAGCAGTAAAATGAACGAAAACTCTTGTAGAATGAGACAGGCAATTGCTGTTCACGGTGTATCCGTTTCCGGCCAGTATAGAATATGGAGGAAAAGCCTAGAGAATTTTCCCAACTGCCACGACTACTAAAATATTGGGCCCTCACTACTGCCGTCATAAGAAAAAAGGGCACAACATACATACATACACATCACGCCTGCTTCCCTGTAGACGGGAGGCAGAGATCACGGATCCCCATATGTCCCGATCCTGACAGACCACTTTCGCTTCATTGAAATTCATACATCTTCTCATACACTCTCGGCGGTCATAGGTACTCCTAACGTCACCTTTTTTCAATATAGCGTCTATTTGACTGTTATATGTCTTATTAGGCCGGCCCCTACGTAACCTTAAAAAACCCAACTAACTTTTTTTTTTAATTGTGCTATATACATAATTAGAATCAGAAAAAGGCACATCTGCTCAATTTTTTGTAGAATTTTATCATCAAGGAATTCGGAGATACCACAGGCATACAATAGGTTTCCACACTGTGAAAAATGTTGCAAAGGCTGTGTAAGCTTTCTTTATGACTGGTTTTCAATATAAAATTAGTTGTGCATCTGGATTGAGGGCCCATTTTTCAAATATTGGACAATCGAAATGAAACTCACAGGGCATTTAGTAAAGAATTAGTTAAAACTATAGCATCTATTCTTAAATTTCTTAAACTTGAAACAAAACAGTTATTGTCAAAAAACTGTGGCCCTCAATCCAGCAAGATGCCAGCATTTTCTAGATCTCGGAAAGTACGAATCCTGGGATAATGCTGTTTATTCGAGGATTTAGTAAAGAATTTCTTAAATAAATTAAGAAAATCTCAAATCTCAAAAATGCGTTAAATATAGGTTTAGGGCGATTTTGCTATAGCCCTCAGTTCAGAACTCTCTGACTTTTGCAATCATCAAAAAAAGTACATTTCTATACAAAAGGACTAATGTAACTTATGATAAATATTAGGGTAGTAATTGACACATTACAGAACACAATAATAAAGTTTTTACATTGACTTTCAAAGGATACATGAATAAATAGATAATTGACACACTGATTCCACTTTCAAACGGACTGGTAAGTATCTCTACCATAGATAAGTGTTTGATGACTTTGCGGACGCAATTTAACCTCCAATCTTAGCGACTTTGGTCTTGTGCCACGGGTCTCTTTGTATTTGGTTCGGGACGTCGAATACTTTTTTATATTTACACATAACATAGTCACCCTACAGAATTTTCCCCAATATAAATAATCAAAGTCAATTTCTTCTTAAAGTGTGATATTAAGAGGCATGTAAATATTGCACGGAATAAGTAAAAAATTTGTAAAATTAGTCATCCTTATGTACGCTAGTGTAGATGGCTTAGTTTAGTCAATATCGCCGAAAGTTTTGGGCTCTCAGTTTGTACGTCAGATGAAAATTCAAAATTCATTTTCTATTAAACTATTCGCTTTTGTATCGTTATTTCTTCATTACTAATTCATTAAGCCATTGAGCTTCAAGATAATATAAGTTACATTAGTCTTTTTATATAGAAATGTACTTTTTTTGATGATTCCAAAAGTCAGAGAGTTCTGAACTGAGGGCCATAGCAAAATCGCCCTAAACCTATATTTAACGCATTTTGAGATTTAAGATTTTCTTAATTTATTTAAAGAAATTCTTTACTAAATCCTCGAATAAACAGCATTATCCCAGGATTCGTACTTTCCGAGATCTAGAAAATGCTGGCATCTTGCTGGATTGAGGGCCACAGTTTTTTGACAATAACTGTTTTGTTTCAAGTTTAAGAAATTTAAGAATAGATGCTATAGTTTTTACTAATTCTTTACTAAATGCCCTGTGAGTTTCATTTCGATTGTCCAATATTTGAAAAATGGGCCCTCAATCCAAATGCACACGAAATTAGGTGCTTCCATATATGTATCTCACTATTGTTGTTATACTTATGTATCTCTATTTTTTCTTTTTGGTTTTGTTGGTTTCTTTAGGTATATATCTGCTATCATTATTTTATAACTTGTCTGTTTTTGTTCTCAGTGAAAAATGTATAATGTAGGAAACTGAATTATTTAAAGATATACTCTTAATTGCTGTATCTATAACTGATTTGTTACTCTTTTGTTGCCTTTGAAATAAATAAATAATAAATAAACCAAAATGATAGATGTGCTTTTCTCTCGAACGACGGCAGACTCCGTACTCCTAAAGAAGTTTTGCTACCCCCTCATATTAATCATATAAGTCTGAAGATACAATTGGAATATGCTCTACTTGATTGATAGCTTGATGTTTTTATCCAAATACATGTGAATGCAAATGTAAATAAGGGTGTTTTTATTAAAATTTTCATATTACAGTTAGGGAAAACATCGTGAGGAAACCTACCTGTTTCCCGAGTAATAGTTAGTGCTGGTAAATGGCGACATGGCTTACCACCTGTCACATTGAGTACTGACTATCTGGTCAACACGTGGGTTCGAGGTGGTCATAGAATTACTACCTCCGAGGTTGCGGAGATAGAAACCTGATCCTCTGACTACCTCGTGAATGTCAATGGTCGTGAACTCGTTTTTTTATATACGTCCATGTACATACATCCTTTAATCCCTTCCGGGGTGGAAAGAACCTCGGAACCACGATAGTATCCTAACCCCCTAACTCAATTTTTAACACGAAATGTTGTAATGTCATATGGAACATTGATACAGGTTGCTAGCCCATCGCTCAATATATTTCATTTAATAATAATAATAATATTTGGACATTATTACACCAATTGAACTAGCCCCTTGGTAAGTTCATTTAAGACTTGTGTTACTGGTACTTACACATACTAATTGTATAAGCAACTGTGTACTAAGGTAAATATATGCTAATGTCACTAAAGATTGTCACTAAGGGTGAGGGTTGAAGTGGAAGTATTATAATAGGCGAGTGTCAGCTATGATGATTTATTGAAGACTGTTTTGTAGGTGCTAAAGTTCATAAAACTACTAGCGGATTCGTTGAATGCTTATTAAGTAAATTATAAATTTTGTTAATCAAGATAAAATAAATTAAATAGCTTTTTAGGTTACACGTGTCTAGGTACTTTGTACATTCTCCCGACTCCAAAAAGAATTAAAATTAAATTTAAACATGAAAGAAATGTGTCACTGATGAAACTATGATAGCCAGATGTTATATTTAAATAAAAATTATTTACTTATTAATATATCACTGTATGTTATAGGTATGTACTGCAATGAAGTTCTAGTAGTAAACAAAAATATTCTAATGGCAGCACATAATGATAATTAAGTATTAAATTATGTTAACAATAAATTATGCTAACAATAAATTATGTTAACAAAAACATTGTCAGATGGTTAATTGAAGCCTTAATTTTGTTTATCGAACACTACAGTTCTTCGGGCCATGTGGGAGGTCGCCTTGTCCAAACTTAACACTGAGCCACGATAGTCACTGTGAGGTTCTATTTCTATCACTCTGGCACTTGGTAAAACATTCATTTCAATGTTACGATTGTCAAAGTTAATACGTTTTTTCACTTGAAATATATAGTATCCGATCACTAAAAATGCTATAATCACAAGAGTTAATAAAACATAGATCATAGTATATTGGTGAAGATCATGCGATGTCACTTTCACTATTTGAGAGTTTTCTTTTAAGTTATCGATGTCACTCTTTATCTTGTCAAATAACACATCGTGAGTTTCCTTGTGATAGGTGTATTCTGGCAATGACGTATTGATCACTTCATTCAGAAGTGACATCTTCGGGACTTCAACAGAGGTGTCTATAAATAAGTTACTGCTCAACTGATTATGTGAAAATATAGTAAAGTCATTCGCCTTGACAACACAACCTTGACCTATATTAATAAGACCTTTATTAGTTAAATGTTTAGTTATCATATTTCCTGGACAAAGAATGCGGAGCACGCATTCTGTGCAGCACGCGAACAGCCAGGTGTCCGTTTGATGTAACTTGACCCATTTGTCGGAACAATCCGTTATCTCTGTTTTGCAATATCTTATTTCATTATTTGTTTTTTATTGTAAATCACATAACGAATTAGTGTTACGCGATTGTATGCTGTATTCTGGGTAATTTAGTTTGCAAAACAATTTTTGTTCATTTAATTGAAGGCAGTTCGATATCTCATTTTCTGAGAGTGGTATAAAGACGTCCTTTTTTACATTGACAGCAATAAAATTGATAGCTATGCTTGTAGTAATCATTTGTTTATTTTTGATGAATTGTGGCACTGTTATCACTCTTTCTAATTCGAATGTGTCATGAGTTATCAATGGGATTTTTATTTCAATTATAAGATAGGACTCTGTCAATCGCGCTTGGCCTCTTAATAGCTTATACATGTCAAATATGTTTTCTCTGAAATCTGGCAGTGTCAATTCTGCGGGTAAATGGTCAGAAATATCATTCAAATGTTCCTGTAATTGTTTTGGTGGCAGTAAGTGCATATCAATGTGACCTTGGTAGGTGTTTGACATGGTATTTATCAAAGTTTGCTGAATTGTTTTCAGATTAGCGATTATGCGATCTGCAGATGTACTGGCGGATAATGTGTAAAAAATATGTTCTATATAAACCATGTGAGATTTAAGTGATGATGTTATGTTATTAATTTGTTCATTTATCAGCTTAAATTGCGTATTCATAATTGCTTCATTTCTTCGAATTATATTATTCTGTGCTTCAATAATGGTTGTTTGATTTTTGATTAATGCAAGAATGTGATTGTCATTTTGCTGAATCTGATCTATGTCTTTAGTGTATTGGTCTGCAAAACGTTGATCTAAGACTCCAAATAATGAGTTAGCTACGTACCCAATGCCGTTAATTAGACCTCTTTTCTGCCTTTTCTGATGGTGCGACCGTAATATTGAATTATAGTACTTAAGTTCATTCATATCATGTTGTAATTGGTGTATTATCAGTTGGGATTGTGAATCGGGTTCGGTATTCACAGTGACGACGTTGTCAATATGTTTAACGTAGCCCTGCATATTTGCCATGCTTTGCCAATATGATGTCATATTATAATACAAAATTAATTTCCAATCCTGTCGTATACGATGCACTTGTGAGATTTCATCAAAATATAATGCTCTGTCAGGTGCCAATGAAGTAATTTTTAAGTTCGTGAAGTTCGCTGCAATGCTGGGTGTGAACAAAGGTGCTATCATTTTATATATTTGTATTTTTATTGTGCTATTTTTTTATCATTTTATATCGTCTGGTAGGTTTTGGATCTTCAATTTTATTTAATTGTTTAACATCTTGGTTTTCATTTGTCAGTATCTTTGCAAGTTTAGTTATGGGTCTTTTTACGATTCCTTTTGCCGTTTTCAATGTCACAACTCTCACGCGCTTGTCACTTCCCGGATGTGTTTCAATAACTCTTCCCATCCCCCACTTGCCAGGTGGTAGGTTTTCCTCTTTTATGCAAACAATGTCATCTATTTGAAGGTTTGGTTGGCCAGTTTTCCATTTGCTACGTGATTGTAGTTGAGAAAGATACTCGTTGGACCATGTCTTCCAGAAATCTCTGTTTGCCTTTTGTGTCAATTGCCATCGTTTTCTAAGGTCAATATGATGTGGTTCAGGATCTGGTGTCGATAGTAAAGGAGCACCAATCAAGAAATGACCCGGTGTTAAATATTCTAGATCTGTATCACTATCTGTCAGAATGCATAATGGTCTCGAATTAAGACATGCCTCAATTTGGTATAATATAGTCGTCAATTCCTCGTATGTATATTTTTGACCGCCAATAACTCGATGCAAATGATATTTCATGCTCTTAACTGCGGCTTCCCAAAGGCCGCCTGCGCTTGGCCACGCTGGAGCATTGAAGTGCCAAGTCACCCCTAACTCGCTTATTTCTTTTAAGAAGGTCGTATCAATGCATTTAAGTGCTTCTTGCACTTGTTGTTTAAGAACTTTATTTGCTCCAATGAAATTTGTGCCTTGATCGCTATACATGTCACTTGGTTTGCCTCTACGCGAACAGAACCTTTTGAATGCTGCCAAAAATGATTGCGTATCCATATCTGTCACTAATTCCAAATGAATTGCTTTTGTAGATAAGCAAACAAATACTGCTACGTAGCCCTTCAAAGTGCGTATGCCTCTTCCTTTATTAGCCTTCACTTCAAGGTGTCCCGTGTAGTCGACGCCAGTGTGTGTAAACGGTCGTGATGGTGTCACTCTGGCTGCGGGTAAGTCTGCCATCAATTGGTTGTTATTTTGAGTGGCGTAACGGCGGCATACAACACATCCATGCAAATATTTTTTGACAGTTCGATATCCTGATAAAATCCAATATTTTTCTCTGAGGTATGCAAGTGTTAATTTAGGACCTCCATGTAGAACAATGTTATGTGCTTGGTATATGAGCATCTCTGTCAGTCTACTATTGCTTGATAAAATGATTGGTTGCTTTTGGTTTTGGGGTAAGTAAGATTTTGTCAGTCGTCCTCCCACTCGTAAGATGTCATTATTGTCAATAAATGGGTTTAAACTCAAAAGAGGGCTTGTATGATTAACCGGTTTGCCATTTTTCAATCTGCTTATTTCTTGTGCATACTCATGGCGTTGCACATGTTTTATTATTAATTGTAAAGCGTTTTGCAATTCTGCAGTTGTCAAATAAGTTTGTGCGAGCGTTCCGTGTTTTTGCGTCGCAATTTTGAACCTTAAGATCCAGGCAATGATTCTTATCACGTGACTTAGGTTGCTATGGTTAAGTAAGAGTTCAAGTATTATTGGCGATGGTTGTAATGTAATTGAATATGCTTGTTTACTTTTTATTTCGTGGCTCGTGTCTACAGCTGTTTTGTTATTAGGTACCAGTCGGCTTTTATCAAATGTTTTTAACCATTCGGGCCCTTGCCACCATAAGGTATAGTTTTGTAACTGTTCGGGTGTTAAGCCTCTTGTGGCGCAATCCACGGCGTTTTCTTCTGATTTTACATAATGCCACAGATGTCCAGGAATTATTTGTGTCACTTCTTTTACTCTATGTGCTACGAATGTTTTCCAACGGGAAGGATCATTTTGCAACCAGCCTAAAACAATCATTGAATCGGTCCAAGCATGTATTGATATATTATGTATGTCATTTGATTGTATAGTTTGTAGAACTTTTTGCATTAGCTTAGCAAGTAAAACCGCTCCGCACAGCTCAAGCCGAGGAAGTGTGCTAGTTTTTTGTAATGGGGCGAGCTTTGATTTTCCTATCAGCAGTGTAATTTTCGGTTTATTATTTTCACTAGTTTTTATGTATATAGCACATGCGTACACCTTCTGCGATGCATCACAGAAGCCATGTATTTCAAACGATTTTGTTACGTTGCCAATCCACCGGGGTATAGTGAGGTTTTCTATAGATTTCATTTCGAGTGCATAATTTTTCCATTCTTGTTGTAAATTATCTGGTATAGTGTCATCCCAGTTGTCCACCGAAGTCCATACTTTTTGAAATAATAATTTAGCCTTTACAGTGACAGGTGTAAGCCATCCCAGTGGGTCAAAGATTTTAGAGATTTCTGATAGTAATTTACGTTTTGTCATCTTTATGTCATTGTTGTAATCAATTTTATTTTTGAATACGAAATTGTCAGTGTTAGGGATCCACTGTAAACCAAGTGTTTTATTCGTGGCTTGGTTTCTAAACTCTGATGGCGTATTTATTTCATCCTGTGATAAGTTTTCTAATAATGCAGATGTATTGCTCGACCATTTTCTTAGACGAAATCCTGCGCCTTTTAACATGTTAATAAGTTCCTGCTGTACCTTTAATGTCGACTCAACAGATTGTCCACCACTTAAAATGTCATCAACAAATATTTGATCTTTTAAAACTTTAGATGCCAGGGGGTATTTGGACGCGTCATCCCGTGCTAACTGTTGAAGGGTGCGCAGTGCAAGGTAAGGGGCTGCCTTCATACCATACGTCACAGTGCATAGTTGATACTCCTGAATTGTTTGTGTCATGTCATCTCTCCAAAATATTTTTTGTAACTGTTGTTGCTGTTCACTTAAACGAATGATTCTAAACATTTTTTCACAATCGGCTAAGAAAACGTATTTAAACGTGCGCCATTTTATTAAAATAGCCTGTAAGTCTTGGTGTAATTTCGGACCGCTCTCCATTAGGTCATTAAGACTAAATCCTGATGTTGTTTTCGATGATGCATTAAATACCACACGTAGTTTTGTGGTACTGGAATCTTGTTTGATTACACCATGGTGGGGTAAATAACATTCTGGACCTGTCACGTATGTGCTTCGCTTCATATGTCCCAACTCTAAATATTCTTTCATAAATTTCTTATAGCTATCAGATAATTCATTGTCATTGTCAAATTTGTTTTCAAGCCGATGAAATTGGGCTAGGGCTTTGGGCTTGGACTTTCCGAGCTTTTCTTCAAAGTTTTCAATCATGGGTAATTGTACAACATATTGTCCATTTTCTAATCTTTTAGTAGTGTCACAGTATAGTTTCTCACAGTATTCTTCCTGAGGTGTCATATCCTTTTTGTCAGTTATGTCTTCAAGTTCCCAATATTTTCTGATGTCGTTTACAAATGTACTTGTCATTACGTGGCAATTAAAGGTTTTTACAGCTCCCATTAGTATCCAACCTAATTGAGTCTGTTGTGCAATTGGATGTTGAGACGATCCTCGGAGTAATCCACTCAACACTATCTGAGAATAAATTTCAGCATCCAGTATCATGTCAACTGGGCGAGATATGTTATATTCTGGATCCGCCAATGTCAAATGTTCTATATGTGCCCACTGTTTCTTTTCGAAAGATGTGCTCGGCAGATTGTTAACTACACGTGACATAATTGAAGCGTCAGTGTAAAATGTAAAGTCATTATGAATAGATTTGCATTTCAGTTTAATAATTCCACGACTCATGTTAGAAACTGTACCTACTCCTGCAATAAGTGCATTAAACTTTCTCCGTTGTAAATTAAGTTTCTGGGCTGCAGATTCGGTGATCAAGGTTATTTGGGAACCCTGATCTACGAGTGCTCTAAGTGTCACACAGGTACCATCGTTCGTTTCTACCTGTATCAAAGCGGTTGCGAGTAATATTTCGTCATCATTTCCTGTAACATGATTAGAATTAAATTTATTTTTCATAGTTGGATTAAATGCATTGGGCAACGATGTCGGCTTAAACGGTGTCATCTTACTGGTGCCGATGACCGGAGTTGTTGATGTCATTGGCAAGTTAAAGTAGGCTTTATGTACAAGTGTATTATGAGCTTCATTACATTCTCGGCAGCGTTTGTCAGACTTGCAGAAATTCTTAGTATGTGGGTAAAGACAATTCTTGCAAATATTTAATTGCGAAATATGTTTACGTTGTATTTCTGGTGAAGAATTAACAAACTTTCTGCATTGATATAAGTTATGATCATTTTGGCAAAAAGAGCATGGAACTTTCTTGTCATTTGCATAAAGGGCATTTTTATGGTATAGAGATCTATGCGAGTAATTAGGTTTATGTTGCTGGAAATTGGGGTTTTGCAATTTTTGTTCCACATTAAACATAATTCTTTGTGGAGTTGTAACTTTCTTTGCAACGGGTTCTAAAGCTGTAAATTTTGCTTCCAAAAAGGACATCAATTCATCAAAGGATGGAAGTTCTCTTGGTTTTGAGCGTGCCTCCATGTAGTCAGTGTATGTTTGCATGTCTAACTTTTCACAGAGCAAATGTACAAGCAAAGGGTCCCAGGTGGTGGTATCTACCCCTAGGTTCTGAATGGAATGGATGCTTTCCATTGTAGTGTCATATAACCTTTTAATTTCATATGCATTCTGATTCTTGATGGCAGGTTGACGTAAGAAAACTTGAACTTGCTTTGTAAATAGAAGTTGAATGTTATTGTATCTGTGTGTCAAAATATCCCAACATGTGTCATAGTTCTCTGCGCTGACATGTAGGTGCTGAACGAGTCTTTCAGCTTCTCCTCTGAGTTTGCACTTCAAGAGTTGCATTTTGTGGGCTTTATTCATATTGTAGTTTTTATGAATGGATTCTGTAAAGAGATCTTTAAATGTAGGCCATTGGTTATAATTGCCGCTAAAAACGGGAATGTCAATCGAAGGTGTCATTTGATGGGACTAGCTGTCATATTTAATTTTTTATTTAAAATTTTCTTCATGTTCTTAAAGGAATTTTCTTGTGATAGAAAATCTTGATAATAGAACGTGTCATTTCCTTCTAGTATGCAATCAATTTGCAGATGTAATTTGTCAATGCAGGACCATCTTAATTCGAGGGCCTTAAGTTCGTCCTCTATTTCCCATTTCTCTAAAAGGCTGTCAATGTCAATGTTGTTCAGTTGCCGGAGTAACGATCGAAAGTTACTTCTTTGAGTGTTTATTAGGTCCAAGGCTTTGTTAGATGAGTTGTCAATTCTGTCATTATTCGGTTCTTGTTCCGAATTTCCTTCTACTAGATTGAAGGTCACATTTTTCTTTTCCACAGTAACTGGAGTAAGTAATTTCAAAGTTTCGTTGTAGAGAGACGAAACGAAATCGTAAATGTTGTCGGTGAAGTATTGGTGGGACTTGTCATCTTCCATATACAACATATTGTGGTTTTCCTCAAACTCTCTCCACAGGTTCTGTGCTTTTTCTAAATTTTTTGTCAAATACTCTGGAGTCTTCCTACTAGCAGAGTCTTTCTTGATGTTGCGACACATCCTCTTCAACTCCTCCATGATACCACATTGTTGTTCCAAAAATCCGTCCATTTTGTCAAAAAATTAGCGAAGTGATAAGAATTATATAAAAAGGAAAGATCTTACTTGTAATCACCAGATCGTGGTAGATGTCAGCGTCACCAAACCTTATGCAAGGCCTGAGAGTTTCAAATCCTGTAAAATCACTGCAATCCAATGTCACACAAATGCACAATTACACAGCACTGGTTTTTATCTTTTTTAATATTTAATGTCAATGTTCAATTGTGTTAAATTTTTACCGCAATACACAATTATCTTACGAATTGACCAAAAAAAATGTAAGTAATTTAGGACCAAAAAAAAAATGTATAAGCAACTGTGTACTAAGGTAAATATATGCTAATGTCACTAAAGATTGTCACTAAGGGTGAGGGTTGAAGTGGAAGTATTATAATAGGCGAGTGTCAGCTATGATGATTTATTGAAGACTGTTTTGTAGGTGCTAAAGTTCATAACTACTGGCGGATTCGTTGAATGCTTATTAAGTAAATTATAAATTTTGTTAATCAAGATAAAATAAATTAAATAGCTTTTTAGGTTACACGTGTCTAGGTACTTTGTACACTAATACATATGTAGCATATATTATAATTAACGACCAGACTGGAAAGCAGTACAAAAGCGTAGTTCTTAACTCTGCCTCCACCGGGAATCGAACCCGGGACCTCACGATTAGCCATCAGGCGGCTAACCGATCGCACCACAGTGGTTGTCAAATGACCACAAATTAAATGACCAACTCATATGTCAACCATGTAGTCAGTCAGAAATAAAAAAAACACAATAAATACTGGTATTTACCTATTGTACCTAAATCAAATGCGGATGAATCATAGAAGGTTCATGAAATATGAAATAAGAGTTTTTATTTCTTAAGACGGGTATACAATTACACAGATAACCAAGCATGACAACATATGTATACAGACTAATCTCTCTTGTTTCACTCACACCCTTTAACCTTCTCATACGTGCTCTTCTGTTCTTCGCTACGTACGGGTGCCTTGCAAAGAATTTCCAATTATAAAATAAAAAAATAAAATTCCTTTTATTCACACTAGACGCAGTAAAACATATACACAAATAGAGAAAAGAATTCATTATATAATAATTTACAATAATGGAACCAAGCGCACATGGCAACCCCGCGCAAGTGTGAATAGGATTTGTCTCAGCTAATGTCGATTGTGTAAAATTCACACTGCCAACGCTGATATTCCGACAAACCCTTAAGTACGTACCAGCACTTCTATAAACAAACATAATATATTATATTCTTCGTGGCCTTCCCCATTTAACCCTTCCACTTTATCTATACGAATTCTCTTGAAGTTATTATCAATCAATAAGCCCATGATTGACTGATTATTATTATTATCTATCCACTGCTGGGCCCTTACTTTGACAGCCACACAACAGCGTCGCTACTGCGTTACTTCTGCGTCTCGGCTGTAAAAGTGGCACTCTGCTAATATTTTGATCTGCCACAGTTGTGTCTCAATAGCGAGTCAGTGGCGCTTCAGTGGCAACTCAAGTATAGAAATGTCAATAGTCGAGTACCAATAAAAGGCTATTGAACTGACATGGACGGCCGTTTGGTTAGTGGAGAAGCTTTTTTTGTACTTCAGACGCAGAAGTACTTTAGATGTAGTTCGATAGCGCCTCAGTGGCCAAAATTTGTTAGTGGAGTGCCAAAAGTGTCAAATTACGGCCACTGAAGTGCCACAGTATCGATACTGAAGTAATATTGTGACTAAAATGAATTAGTGGAGCACGGGCCAAGTTCTAACCACTTTGAAAATCCTAGTTTGTTATTTATTTATATGCATCACGGGGTGACAGCCCATTATAATGGTGTTACCATTATAACAAAATAAAATTAAAATAAGCTTAAGATACTAACCTACAATAAATTAATAAAAATGTTATGAAAGCATAATAAGAACAATTTTTTTATCAAAACTAGTGAGTAAAATGCATCAAATGCGCTTTTATAATAATCGGTACAGGTTCTCGTGTCCCGTATTTGATTTTTAATTACGGCAACACAAACCAAAAGGGGAATGAATGATTTTACGAAAGATATCCGAACGAATGATGAAACGAAAGGCGAAGCGTCCATATTACGGCCAATTAGCAACTTCTGCTTTCGTTCTCCTTTCAAACAGGATTCATTTCATCTTTGAAATGTTGTAATGTCAAATGGAACATTGATACAGGTTGCTAGCTCATCGCTCAATATATTTGGACATTATTACACCAATTGAACTAGTCCCTTGGTAAGTTCATTTAAGACTTGTGTTACGGGTACTAGTCAACGTATATATAGAGCATACTTATTATAAATACATGTATAATCTGACTGGAAAGCATAAGAAAGCGTAGTTCTTAACTCTGCCTCCTACGGGCATCGAACCCGGGACCTCACGATTAGCCATCAGGCGGCTAACCGATCGCACCACAGTGGTTGTCATTAGACCACAAATTAAATGACCAACTCATATGTCAACCATGTAGTCAGTCAGAAATATAAAAAACACAATAAATACTGGTATTTACCTATTGTACCTAAATTCTAGGTCTTGTTCTTGCGTTTTTGCAAGACCAAGACCAAGACTGACCGTGCAAGACTTGAGCAAGAACAAGACTTAGCCTGCAAGACTCTTGCGTTTTGCAGCTAGGACTTAGCGCTATTTTACGGAGTAGTTAGGTGTAACAGTTCGGTGTATAGGTACTCTTAGGAATTCTATGAGACGCAAAAAACTGTATCAAAGAATGTGAAAAACTGGACCTATGTGCATTATGACTATTACCATAAACATACCTACATGATAATGCTGCATCATAGGTTTTGTACTTACTTCTCAAAGAAATTTGCCGCTTTTCGGAAGTACATGGTTATGATACATGCGCCGGGGGCTTCTTTTGAAATCATATTATTCAACAATCGTTGCCGCCGAATCACAACATTTGACATTATTTTATGGCCGCCACAGGGCGTAGGTATACTCATGCAAAATAATTTCGAATTTTAAGAGTAGGTACCTACAGGTGTTCCAAAGAATAAATAAGTTTCAGAGTGCTTCGAATGAAAATGAATACATTAAAATGATCACGCAAGTAGTATTATGATTACGATAAAATGTTAAAGATAGGTAGGTAGTAGATGTCATAATAATTTATTCTAGTAAGTATATATTAAATTATAATATTGATTATATGGTTTTAAACTAATTACTTAGGTACTATTATTGTACATTCAGTCATTATATTTCTTAAGTTTTACAAGAAAAAATAGCAAAAAAGTGATCAAATCGGGTGATCCGTTTGATAAATATTGTAGCCACTTTTAAATATACCCGAAACGTGTAAAACAATTCTACAATACGCATAAAATAATATAAAAAGCGTAGATACTTACCTACTAATAAAGCAAGAAGCCTGCGATAAGAGTTTTGTATTGCAGTAATTTATTAATCTGATTATAGAGGGGAAAAGACGCGTTGGCAGGAGGAAAAAATCTTGGCTGAGGAACATCCGGGAGTGGACCGGGATTGCCAGTGTGGAAGAGCTGTTCCGGATGGCCAGGGACAAGGAAAGTTTCAGCAGGCTGACGGCAGACCTCCAGTAATGGAGTGCCACTAGAAGAAGAAGATTAATCTGCTTGATCTTTACTATGGTCACCTATGGCTATGTTAATTCAAGCTCGCAATGTTTCAATTCTTATACGTTTTTCTAAGATTTAAAATAATCTTTAATAAATAGTAATAGACTAATAGGTAATTGCAAGACTTGCAAGACTCTTGCTGCAAGACCAAGTCCAAGACTGGCTAAGTCTCGTCTTGGTCTTGCATTTAGGCAACACTAAAACTTACCTATCCCTTATAAAAAGTTACTGGGACTGCATTTTTAGTGCTTACTTACATTTTCGCAATGAAAAAGGCTACCTAGGCGTTTTATTAAAATCGTTTTCCGTAATAGTGTGATGTTGTTAGTTGAGTAGCGGAAGTGCAAAATTCATTAAATTTAGTGGAATTGGGCCTCTGAACGCTTAATAGCCGTGCTTGTAAATGGCGACACGGCTTACCCTCTGTCAAATGAATCTGACATCTATCAGTTACATACATATACTTTCACGTCCTTAAATCCCTTTCGGGGTTAACAGAACCTCGGAGACATGATAATATGTCCTAGGTCACGTTTTAGCATATTTGTTTCGAGGGGCCAAAAGACCATTAATATGCTTAGTTGATGAATACGCCGTAAGGGGTTTACAGAAATTAATGCGTTTCTATAAATATCTTTACAAACCCCCGTGGAACGATCGGTTAACCACCTGAACGCTAATCGAGTAACCGGTAAAGGCAGAGTTAAAAACTATATATATATATATATATATATATATATATATATGTTACGGCTAAAGGTAGGTGTGAACGTAAACTTAAGATTAGCCGGCTAAACTTAGGTTTATCTTCGACGAGGTGTTAATGTTAGTTTATTCTATCTGTAGCCGGCTAAACTTAAGTGTAGCTGCAGGCTCTTGGCTAAAAATGGAAAAGGAAACAATGTTAATGTTTACTATTTTGACACGAAAACTATTGTAGCTGTCAAAATATTAGCAGAGTGCCACTTTTACGGCCGAGACGCAGAATTATCGCTATAGCGATGTAGTTGAGTGGCTGTCAAAGTTAATTAGTGGAGTAATAATCACTTTCATTACACATACTTTTAAGTACTATGTAGGTATTCAAAGTAACAATTAGTAGACAACTAACTACAACTCACCTAACCTAACCTAATAAGGAACCAATTGGTCATTACAGAATCTTCTGCAAGTATTTAATATTACAAAATAAAACGGCTAGGTTAGGTTTGGTTAGGTTAGTTGTCTCCTGGCCCGTCTGTTCTGTCAGACGGGTCGCGGGATGGGGACTTGGTCGGGCCTGGAGCACCTCAATGGTGTGGCTGGGCAGGTGGTGCAGAGAACCTGCACTGCCACCGACTAACTCGTAATCCTGTTCTGGAGTGTCGTTGTCAAGTCTAGCGGCTCCAGACAGGGGCGAGGGTCTTGGCTTAGCCGCCCGGACCGTGAGGAGACAACCTCTATAAAAAATCCCCAATTCCCGGCGTTGAGGTGCCCTTTGGGCCTCGCGCGGCGTCGGGATGCTCGAGAGAGCGGCTGGCGGGTTGATCAGTCACTAGCGGCCAACCCTGGGGTACCTCCTGCCCCCCAGGTGTAGTAGGGGCGTCGCAATATTGGGGTCACTGTTGCGGCGCAGTTTAGTTACCCCATACTCGTGGGAACAAAAATGAATTTTCCAAAACACAAAAATATTAATCAAGAGAGTGAAGAGGGAGTTGGAGCAATTCAGCTCGAAACAACGGTTCCTTCAGAGAACCAGCGAAGGGCTGAGGCCGAGTGTAAGGGCTCGGACGCAGAATCGACGAGTTCGAGGATGTCTCTGTCCTCACACTCATCGGTGACAACCATTGGCCGTAAGAGACGCAGCGCTCTGCGGAACGACGATCAGAGCTCTGATCAGTCTGGGAGTGATGCCGACACGTTGGGGTCAGTGGTCTTGTCCTCTAGTAAGAGCAAGAGGGGCCGGGGAAGGCCGCCCACAACGGGGCAATATGTTGGGTTGGCCAAGGCCCAGGGGGCCCTTAACGCTGCTAAACGGAGAGCACTGGACCTCCAGAACGAGGAAGAGGTGGCTGAACTTCTTGAAGAATCGAGGAAGAGGCCTAATCTTGGGATCTGCCTTCAGACGCCCTAGCGGAGGATGCCGCAGAAGGGGTGAGAATTATCCTAGACGTTGTGGCAAGGTCTAGAAATTTAAAGGGGACCAGTGTCAAGGCCCTAAAAGAGGCAGCTGGTCGTATAGGGGGTGCGGTGGAGGCTCTGAAGGGCCGCACCATCAGCGATCAGGCGGCTGCCTTGAGGGCTGAAAATGCGCGGCTGCAGGCGCAGATTGAGGCCCTAAGGTCAGAAATGGGGACACTAAGGTCGGAGATGCGGGCTGCATGCACGGGGTCGGTTCGCGCCCCTCCAGTTGCAGACAAGGTCCCTACGGGTAATCTACCTGACGAGATAACGGCGTCTATCATGAACAAAATAGGTTTCATGATAGACGCTAAATTACAGGGCATAGAGGATCGACTCCTGCCTGCTAGGCGTGTCCGGCCGCAACTGAATTTTGAAGCAGTGGGGCCGACAGCTCCTGCTCCTGTGAGCAAACCGGGGGTGCACGGTGTTCAAGACAAACGGATTTTGGGACGGAACACCGGTGTGCCCCGCACCGGGAAGAAGTCAACGCAGCAGCCTCCTAAGCACCTTGAGCGAGATTTTCCGTCTCAGCCCACTAATGCTAATGCAGAAGGGTGGGCTACGGTAGTCAAAAGGCGCCAAAATAAGAAAAGGAGTGCCCCTGCTCCTCCTCGCAACATAGTTCAGCCTCAGAAGGGGGACAGGAAGAGGCCAAAACTGAGGTCACCTCGCTCGTCCGCTGTGGTTCTGACAATTTCACCTGAGGGTCAGGCCAAGGGAGTGACTTTTGCCCAAGTCCTCAAGTTGGCCAAAGAGAAGGTGCCTGTGGAGGACTTTGGTGAACTGGGAGTGCGGATTCGCCACACGGCAACCGGCGCAAGGCTCCTAGAAGTGCCTGGAGCAGCCAGCGCAGAGAAAGCTGATGCACTTGCGTCCAAACTTGCGGATGCTCTGGGCTCGGAGCTTGTCAAGGTGTCCAGGCCAGTTAGATGTGCAGAGCTGAGGCTCTCTGGTTTGGACGATTCAGTCACCCCAGAAGAAGTGGTTGAAGATGTGGCTAAGGTGGGTGGATGTTTACCCCAATGTGTAAAAGTGGGAGAAATAAGGTTCTCCCCGTCCGGCTTGGGGACAACATGGCTGAGATGTCCTGTGTCGGCAGCGAAAAGGGTTGCCTCGGGTCGACTGCTAATTGGCTGGGTGTCGGTCCGCGGTCAGCTCCTGGAACCTCGGCCCCAGCGGTGCTATAGGTGCCTTCAATTTGGCCATGTAAGGCACATGTGTACCGCTGAGAGGGACCGCAGTGATGAATGCTATCGCTGTGGTCAAATTGGTCATAAATCTGCTGAGTGTAGCAACGCGGCCCATTGTAGCCTCTGTGCTACAATAAAGAAACCCGCAGATCATCGGGCGGGTAGCAAGGTATGCGTGGGATCCCGACCCCAGAAGAAGACGAAAAAAGCAGCCCCAAGGACCGGGGCCCCTGCTGCACAACCCTCAGCAGCCCCTGCAAAAGGCAGGGAAGAGGAGGCGATGGAAGCGTAAATGCTCCATTTTCGGCTCCTCCAGGCGAACGTTAACCACTGCGCCGCGGCTCAAGACCTTCTTCTTCAGTCGCTGGCGCAGTGGTCGATCGATGTCGCCATGGTGGCCGAGCCTTATTTCGTCCCTGACACTTGGTTCGGGGACGCGGATGGCTCGGTCGCCGTTGTGTCCTCTGGTGTGAACGTACCGGCCCCTGCTATCACCGCTAGGGGTCGGGGGTACGTGGCAGTCCTTTGGGGAGACATTGTTGTTGTCGGTGTCTATTTCTCCCCAAACTGGAGTCTCGCAGATTTCGAACAGTCGGTCAATGGGCTCGGCCGTGAAATAATGCGCGTCCGGCCCAGAGAAGTGCTGGTTGCGGGGGACTTTAACGCAAAATCCCGAACATGGGGGTCCCCCGCCACAAACGTCAGGGGCGAGACTCTGGAGTCGTGGGCAGCGTCGACCAGCCTTATCTTATTGAATCGAGGCTCGGTCGAGACTTGCGTGCGGCGGACGGGGGGGTCCATCGTAGACTTGACGTTTGCGACCCCCGCGCTCGCGCGCACTGTCCGCAACTGGACTGTCTTGGAGCGGGAGGAGACTCTGTCCGATCACCGGTACATCCGGTTCGACCTCTCCTCCGCTCCAGCTGATACTTCGGTCCGTACCAGAGGACACAACAACGGGTCCTCCCCGAGATGGTGCCTCAAGAGGATGAACAAGGATTTGCTGGTGGAAGCTTCCATCGTCCAGGCCTGGTCATCAACGTCGACTGGGCCTGTGGAGGTCGATCAGGAAGCAGAGTGGTTTCGGGGCGCAATGACAAGCATCTGCGATACCGCGATGCCCCGGGCCCAGCTAAGACCTCCTAGGCGTCAGGTGTACTGGTGGTCTGAAGAAATCACCCGGCAGCGGAGGAGCTGTGTCGTGGCGAGGCGCCGGTACACCAGATACCGGCGGAATCGCGACGCCGGCGAGGAAGCACAGCTGTACGCTGCATACACGCAATCGCGGAGAGTGTTGCAGCTGTCCATCAGCAACGCCAAGGCTAGTGCCAGAGCGGAGCTGCTCGAGACTCTGAACAGAGATCCGTGGGGGCGCCCATACAGGATGGTTATGGGCAAGCTTCGCCCTTGGGCCCCCCCGCTCACGGAAAGTCTCGAGCCCCGGCTGCTTGAGAACGTCGTGTCGGCCCTCTTCCCAAGACGGGCCGACCATGATCCGCCGGTGATGGCCCCCGTGTCCCGTTCATCGGAGTCGGGGGTCACGGAACGAACACCGGTGGTGACAGAGGCGGAGCTGCGTGCGGCTGTTCTCAAGCTCCGGGCTAGAAATAGGGCTCCGGGCCCGGATGGTGTTCCGGGTCAGGCCTTGGCCCTTTCCCTTGAGGCTCTCGGGGAGAGATATAAAAGGTTGCTGGACGCCTGTCTGGAGACAGGTCGATTCCCCGAGTTGTGGAAGGTGGGTCGACTCGTCCTGTTGAGGAAGGACGGGCGTCCGGCGGAGTCTCCTTCGGCCTATCGTCCAATAGTGATGCTCGACGAGGCGGACAAGCTCTTTGAGCGCATCGTGGCGGGGCGCCTTATCGGGCACCTCTCGCATGTGGGTCCCGACCTGTCAGATAAACAGTTCGGTTTCCGGAGGGGCCGTTCAACGGTTGACGCAGTCAAGCGCGTCAAGGCCCTCTCGGATGCGGCGCTGGCCAGTGGCGGGGTGTTGTTGGCAGTCAGCTTGGACATATCCAACGCGTTCAACACTCTGCCCTGGCCCTGCATCGGGGAGGCACTCCGTTACCATGGGGTGCCTCCGTATCTGCGCCGACTGGTCGGTGACTACTTGCGCGAGAGGTTTGTCGTCTATCCTGGACGAGACGGCCGACAGCACCTGTGGGAGATGTCGTGCGGTGTCCCGCAGGGATCTGTTTTGGGCCCCTTGCTGTGGAACATCGGTTACGACTGGGTGCTGAGGGTAAGACTCCTTCGTGGGGCCAACGTGACTTGCTACGCGGACGACACTCTTGTCACGGCTCGGGGGAGTTCTTACAGGGAGGCTTCCCGCCTCGCCACGATGTCGGTTTGGCAGGTGGTGAGGCGGATACAACAGCTGGGGCTCCAGGTGGCGCTGAGTAAGTCCGAGGCGGTCTGTTTTCACAGACCTCGGCAGGCGCCTCCGGTGGGGTCCCATATCGTGATTGGTGGCACTCGCATCGGGGTCGAGTCCCATATGAAGTACCTTGGGCTCGTCCTTGATGGCCGATGGAGTTTCCGCGAGCACTTCAAGCTGCTCGCCCCCCGACTCATCAAGACGTCTAATAACTTGAGGAGATTGTTGCCGAACGTCGGGGGGCCTGGAGGAGGACGTCGCCGCCTCTACCTTGGCGTTGTGCGCTCCATGGCGCTATATGGGGCGCCCGTGTGGGCGGCAGCCCTGACGACCACTAGTTTCGCACCCCTGCGACGATCGCAGCGGGTGATGGCCGTCGGGGTGATACGTGGATACCGCACGGTATCGTTTGAGGCGGCCTGCGTCCTAGCAGGAAGTCCTCCCTGGGACCTAGAGGCGGAGGTGCATGCGTCCACGTACGAGTGGCGCTCGGCCCTCCGCCAACAGCAACAAGATCCTGCTCCCAGGGAGGTAGAGGCGTGGAAACTCCGGGCCCGGCAGTCTATGCTGGACAAGTGGCGAGAGCGGCTGGCGGAACCAAGTGCCGGCCGCTGGACTGTCGAGGCGTTCCGCCCACACCTAGAACAGTGGACGGAGAGAAGATCGGGGTCGTTGAGCTACCGCATGGTGCAGGTTCTGACGGGGCACGGATGCTTCGGCCACTACCTGCACCGGATCGCCGGACGAGAGCCAACGACCGAGTGCCATCATTGCGGCTGCGACGACGACACGGCGCAACACACACTGGAGGAGTGCCCAGCCTGGGCCGAGGAGCGCCGCGACCTCGTCGCAGCGGTGGGGAGTGCCCTCTCCTTGCCGGCATTAGCAGAGTCTATTGTCGGTGACGATGAGGCATGGCAGGCGGCTCTAACCTTCTGCGAACTGGTGATGTCGCAGAAGGAGGCGGCGGAGAGGGAGCGGGAGATGGACCCTTCCTCGCATCGTATCCGCCGCCGGAGAGCTGGGGCCAGGAGGAGGGCCTATCGTGTCCTCCTCCCCCCCACCTAGAGGCCATGGGGCGGCAAGCTAGGGCTTCGCCGTCCTGTCAATTAGGGCCTCGAGATGGTGTGCGCGTGTCCTGCGCGCCTCTCACAATGTAGTCGGGCGGAGAATCTCTCCTCTGCCCTAGCTCGGGATCGGGTCCGGCTCCACACCGGACAACGCCGGCGGGGTCGCGCGATGTAATGCTCACGCAGTTCCCGCGACCCTGCCACTTATGGCGTCCCGAAGGACACCGTCAGGTTTTAGTCGGTTCGAGTCCGACATGACCCTCCGGCTCCCTAGCGCCGGGGGGGTATCCGTGGGGATTTCCTGACGTAAAAAAAAAAAAAAAAAGGTTAGGTTAGTTGTAGTTAATTGTCTCCCCACCGCCCGCGCCCCCTCAAGCCCTCCGCCGGCCCGGCGCGCCGAATTCGAATCCATTTTTAGCCGTTTCGTTTCGGTTAATATGCACGTTAACCGGCTAAAGATGGAATATCACAACGCAAACTAACATGTTATCGAACTTTAGCTGCTTCTCGAAGATAAACCTAAGTTTAGCGGGCTAATCTTAAGTTTACGTTCACAACTACCTTTAGCTGTAACATATATATACAAGGTGAAATTTTCATCACTGGCAATGCTTCAAGGGTAGATTATATGATCAAAATTATGCGGCCTGGCTTAATTATTTTAATACCCTCCAGTACAAAAATATGGAGAAAAGCCTCCTCAAAGTTTGGGAGCCAATTCAGAATACGTGGACGCCCTACATTATTTCATTCATAAGTTCTCATCCAATTAAACATCTTTCAACACCCAAAACAAAAAACTATCAACAACAAAGCAAACAACTATCAACAACAAAACATCCAAGTAAAAATTTAATTTTTTTTGTAAACTCTCATTTCTGTTGTACCCAATGCCGTTCTAGGGTATGAAGAAAAGTCGTCATTAATCATCACTACGGCTTACCTGCTGTTTAATACACAAGAACACAAAAGTTGGTTGAACATTACATGCCACCAATGAAAATTATCAAAACACATCGATTTCATCACACATACATTGTACATGATGCTAAAAACAATTCCCTTTCACTAGTTCTTCGATTTTTGTTCATTTTAATCCGTATCGATAGTTATTACAACTAATAACAAATAATTTCAAAACTTATTATCATCTTGCGAATTCCGTTGCTAAAATTTTTTACAATAAACAATTCAATTACAATTTAACATAGAGTATAGAGTACCCGCCACATAAGGTGGCAGTTGGAGGCGTCGCCACAGTCGCGTAATCCAGTGTTGCCAGTAAACACGCCAAAACTAGCACTCACTGTGCCATACGGCTCGATACATTATATTGAGGTTTCATTTGTAACGATCTTTGGTTGCAGAGCTATAAACTCAAATAAAACAAATTAATATACCAAAGTCAAAAGTCAAAATATTTTTATTCAAAATAGGCCTTATCATAAGCTCTCTTTGAAAGTTATTTTATGATCTAAGTACAAATTAAAAAAACTATATATTGACAAAAGGAATATACATGAGTGAAGTGGAAGGGCGGTTACGTAGGGGCCGGCCTAATAAGACATATAACAGTCAGATAGACGCTATATTGAAAAAAGCTGACGTTAGGAGTACCTATAACCGCCGAGAGTGTATGAGAGGATGTATGAATGTCAATGAAGCGAAAGTGGTCTGTCAGGATCGAGACAAATGGGGATCCGTGATCTCTACCTACCCCTCTACAGGGAATCAGGCGTGATGTGTATGTATGTATGTAAAAAAACTATTTCAAACATGGCACTGAGCATTGTCTTTACATATTTTTACCGAGGTTAGTTCACCAACCATTTCGGCTGCTCAAGATGCCACGTCATGAAGACCACGACCGCTCTGATAAGAGCGTAACGATTGAGAAGAAGAAGTTCAGCGGAGACCCTAGCTTGGAGAAGAACTAACAAGAAACTCCGGAAATCAATTTATTATAATCACCCTTAACAAACATAAAAATTACAAAGAGTGGGCAAAAAACACAACGCTGGTAATACTAAATTTACCTTTCATACAAAATAACACGCAATGGCGGTAACGTCAAATTTAGTTCCAAGTTTGGCTACTGCCACCTTATGTGGCAGGTACTCTACATACATAATGTAATCTGTACTAGCATCATTACAAACACTGAAAAACTTGAATTTATTTCGTGTTGGATTGATTACCATCTGGATTTGGGTGTGAATATCAGTTTATACGTTGCATCATATGGAAACGATACGTATTTATTGATATAACTATCTGCAATTTACACGCCGCGGCGGCGCGTCGTCATGATCAAAACTATCTGTCACGTTCGACAGAGAATATTTGCTAAGAAGTCGGTCTGGATTGTCGAAAAATCATCACAATGTTTATTTTATGTTAGATAGATAGATAATGTACGTTTTATTTATCAATTAAAAAATTGTCTTGCAATCGGCACACTATTGAGTTTAAAAATCAATTATATTATTAATATAAAACTCCCATAAACGTTTCGCGATGTTTTGAAATTCGCGCCTTTTTATATTTTATATTCTGTCCAACCGCTAAAAACAGCACTAACGCGCAATGTACTCAGCGCTGCTGCGCTAGAAATGTCGGATTTTTGACAGTTCGTGAATTTATTTTTGGAATACAATACCCTTAACACAAGTCTTAAATGTACTTAGCAAGGGGCTAGTTTAATTGTTGTAATAGTGTCCTACAATATAATTATATTACTATTTAATACACTTACGTGCAATCTGGTAAGTGATTAAAAAAGTAACTAAACTTTTTTGGTATGATGTGATTAACAAAGTATGGAATAGTTTCAATATTTAAATTTCCCCAAGAATGTTATTCAATCTAGTTACAAACAATTCTGTGACTATTTTATTATGAATAAGGATGGTGTCACAATTAAATCGTACTTCCATAATTTTTTCGACGTAGCTCAGTTGTGTGGGGCTTGACTTTGTATCAGTGGGTACAGGGTTCAAATCCCGCTTGAGCATGTACAAATAAAGTAATAAAGTTTTTCGTAATAAAAATACATTTGCGAAATGCACCGAATATAACAGTGAGGGAAAACATCGTGAGGAAACCTACTTATCCCGAACAGGTAATAGTTACTGGTTGTAAATGGTCACATGGCTTACCTCCTGTCACATTGAGTATTGACTATCTGGTCATTATTTGGGTTCAAGGTGGTTATAAAATTATTACCTCTGCGATTGTGGAGATGGAAACCTGAACCTCTGACTACCCCGCAAGGGTTTATCATTGTGAGCGCGTTTGTCTTTTTTGTCTACTATTTATTTAGTCAATAATTTACATACGCATTCACGTCCTTTAATCCCTTTCGGTGTGGACATGAAAACATATCCTTGGTCACTTACTAGCATGAATATTGGGCTGTGATGTCATATGGAACATTGGTGACAGGTTGCTAGCTTACGTCCAATAGATTCCACCTAGTTCTTTAGTCGCCTCCTACGACATGCCGGGAAGAACGGCAGCTAGTTAGCATTCTTTTTACGTCCAAACTTGCATGGCAGATAATATGGTATGCTGAAGTTTTATTAAGTGTGTATCAAACCTAATGCTGAGTACAAAAGACAATCAAAATTCATTTCATATTTTACTGAACATAAAGTATGGGTAAGTTTAGAAAATGTATAAATGAAAGTCAACACTGAAATAGAATACCTACATTGGGCGAAGGGCTATCAACCAGTCACTGTTATTCCATATTAATTCGTTTGTGTTTCACGTGAAGAGTAGTTTTGAAGTTCTATCTATACTTAAATTAAATACATTGAGGTTTTAAGCACGTAAGTATTAATATTGTTATTTATTTTTTAATATAAAATAAACATAAAACAAGATACGCTGTACGACAAGTGTAATCAGAGACTTGAGTGCCCATCTCCTAAATTTCGAAGGCATGTAAGGCATGAGCAACTCAAAGTCCGCGGTTCACTAGATAGACAGCACCCAACGTGATGGGTAATGGACCGTATCGTCGTATACAGGCACTGGCTATTACCAATCGTGAGGGATAGGCAGGTTTCCACACGGTGTTTTCCCTCACTGTTAGCAACTATTATATGTACACGGTAAATTTTATTCATTGGTACATGCCAGAGCCGGAATTGAAACTAAGGACCTCTAATAAGAAGCCATTGGTCTTCCCCACTTGGCTACAGCCGTATTTATTATTAATAAATATTATGATTTCAAAATACAAACGCGTTCACGACCATGAAGCCTTGCGGGGTAGTCAAAGGTTCTGGTTTCCATGTCCACACGTGTTAATCTGACAGTCAGTACTGAATGTGACAGGTAGTAAGCCACATCGCCATTTACAAGCACTATCTATTACCTGTTCGGGGAACAGTGGGGCTAATATGGTCATATGAAGCAAAGATGAAATGAATCCTGTTTGAAAGGAGAACGAAAGCAGAAGTTGCTAATTGGCCGTAATATGGACGGCTTCGCCTTTCGTTTCATCATTCGTTCGGATATCTTTCGTTTCATCATTCATTCCTCATTTGGTTTGTGTTGCCGTAATTAAAAATCACCAAACCTGTGTCAGTCAATCATAGGCTTATTGATTGACAATAACTTTAAGGGAATTCGTATAGATAAAGTGGAAGGGTGAATGGGGAAGGCCACGTAGAACATACATAGATCGAATTTTCTTCTTTGACACTCACTGAACCGAAATTGCACAGTTTCAATTGTATTTTCAGTTAGAACTATACAATGTAATATATTTTGTTTGTTTATAGAAGTGCTGGTACGTACTTAAGGGTTTGTCGGAATATCAGCGTTGGCAGTGTGAATTTCACACAATCGACATTAGCTGAGACAAATCCTATTCACACTTGCGCGGGGTTGCCATGTGCGCTTGGTTCCATTATTGTAAATTATTATATAATGAATTCTTTTCTCTATTTGTGTATATGTATTACTGCGTCTAGTGTGAATAAAAGGAACTTTATTTTATAATTGGAAATTCTTTTCAAGGCACCCGTACGTAGTGAAGAACAGAAGAGCACGTATGAGAAGGTTAATGGGTGTGAGTGAAACAAGACAGATTAGTCAGTATACATATAATATATTATATTGTCATGCTTGGTTATCTGTGTTATTGTACACCCGTCTTAAGAAATATGACTCTAATTTCATATTTCATGAACCTTCTATGATTCATCCGCATTTGATTTGGGCAACACTAGTAAGTTTATAAGAACGAAAGAAAATATTTTACATTTAAAAACTGGCGCCACTATGCATTGTCATGGCCACTATACGTTCACGTGCTTCGAAATGAAAAATATTGCCTTTTGTTCTTATAAACGTAAACCTTGTAAAAAGTTACTGGGACTGCTCTTTTAGCGTTGACTGTAAATTAAAAAATGAGTATACTTTATTTCCATTCCTACATACTCCGGGGATTGAAGTCCCTACTGAGTTGGACATATTATTATGCGGATGAATTATAGTAGATAGCCGAAAGGTATAAATGTATCTGTAATGTATATGTATTAACGGACCTGAGACGTGGGCCATTGTTCATTCGTTACACATATATACATTCACTTCCTTCAATCCCTTTTGGGGTAAACAGAACCTCGGAGAATGAGTATCTCTTAGGTCACTTATTGGCACAGATATTGGAGTTGTCATATGGAACATTGGTGACAGATTGCTAGCCTTTCGTTCAAAAAATTCCATTTACTTTTTTTATATAATTTTACTAGCGACCCGCTCCGGCTTCGTACGGGTATAAAATATATAGCCTACGCCACTATTTAATGGATGTTATTATACATACAAACCTTCCTCTTGAATCACTTTATCTATTAAAAAAAACCGCATCAAAATCCGTTGCGTTGTTTCAAATATTTAAGCATACAAAGGGACAGATAAAGCGACTTTGTTCACCTCTTTATTTTTAGGTGCTACCACCGTAGTATGTCTTGGACAACGTTATTCATATTCCTGGTTCTACTGAGTCAATCTACAGTATTTTGTAGAAAAAATGAAAACCCTATGATAAATACTCATGTAAGTATGTTGTATAATACCATAGTAAAATATTGTAAATAGCTGTACTAATATTGAGTAGAAGGCGTCTAACTTTTTTGATTCGGCGACAAAATTTTATTTTTTACAACGCAAATAAATGAGAAGAAAAAGTAGTTTTAAGGGTATAGAGATCTTGTCACCATCACCACAATGTAAACAATAGTTTAACTCCATACAAATCGACAGAACCTAAAAGATTTAATATCTCTTAAGTCAGTTTTTGCATTAACATTGGGGTTGCGATGTCACAAGTTTGATGACAGGTTGCTAGTCCATGGCCCAATAGATTCTTAAAATAATGTGGCACTATATCTTCATTGATGCTCTTGTGTCCTTGTTTAAGAGAAAAAGAAAGCTTTGCGACTGCAAAAGTAGCAGGTTACCCCACGAACCAAATAAAAAGAGGACTCAGCGAGGCGCGGTCCCCGTTACGCGGTGCGGAGTTCAAATGGCGTTTTTGAATTGGTGCGGAGTCTAAAACTGTGTAGTAGTAAGAAGATACCTGATTTGATTGGCCGATGCCATGTTTTAATTGGTTGTGATATCTTCCCTCCATCTCGCGTACCTCGTTTCACCCCGCGTGATGCAACGCTAGTTTCCACACAAATATTGCGTAAGGCCCACTCCTCTTATTAATTACTCCATGAGTTTCCCCGTCTCAGTAGGTCTATTTGACAGTAGGTTAAAATAGTAAAGAGGTTGCAACCGACTCATTGATTAACCGTTTTGTTCCAGAACAAAGCTCCCAATAAACGACCACTATTAGCCCAAGTGGCAATGCATGAAAACGATCAGAACATCATTCGGAATGAGCAAGAAATCCTCGGAACAGACCTAACCTATAACACTAACATAAGCGGACCTAATAGAACCAAAAACTCAACCGATCTGTTCCAAATATTGCACCAAACCGTTGCAGATAAGGAAGATCTAAATCCTTTAACAACAGAGCATTTAAACAGGAATTATACCCGTGAAACCCGATTAGCCCGGTTCGGCAGATCCTTAAACAAACTGACAGGGCGCATCTATCCAGCTGGACACAAATATCCAACTGCTTCGCTATGCCCTCTGCAGGGGCAAGAGAAGTTACTCCTCATTCTGGTCCACAGTGCTCCATCGCACAGTGAAAGAAGAAAGGCAATCCGGTCCACGTGGGGTACCATAGCTGCGAGAAGAGATGTAGTCTTGGCATTCTTTTTAGGATTATCAAACATATCTGACTATCAAAAACTGATCGTGGACGAAATGGATACGTATTTGGACATTGTTGTCGGCAATTTCGTGGATAGATACGATAATTTGACTTTGAAAACCATGTCAATGTTGGAATGGGTGCATAGGTATTGCTCTCGTAGTGGCTTCGTGCTGAAAACCGACGATGATATGTTCATAAGTACAGTTAAGCTGTTACAACTTATTAAGCGGCTGCCAAGGAATAGTCGTACTATTTGGGGACGCATTATCGAAAATGCTAGACCGGTGAGGTTGAAAACTAGAAAGTACTACGTGTCCCATCTCGAATATCCCCAATCGAAGTTCACGACTTACGTGACCGGACCATCTTATTTGACCACTACTGATGTAGTAAGTAAACCTTGAACTTGTGTAGTATTCAGAGGTTCAGGTTTCCATCTCCGCAATAGCGAAGGTAGTAATTCAATGGCCACCTCGAACCCACGTGTTGACCCAATAGATTCCATTGATCTTTCGTTCCTTAGTTGCCACCTACGACGGGAAGAACGGCAGTTAGTTAGCATTCTTATGCATCGTATATTATTATATTTATACTCGTATTAATTAACATATTACAGATCGCGCCACTTAAGATGGCAGATGGAGGCGTCGCCATAGTTGCGTTATTCAGTGTTGCCTGTAAACACACAAAAACTAGCACTCACTGTGCCATACGGCTCCATACATTATAGGTTTCATTTGTAACGGTCTTTGGTTGCAGAGCTATTAACTCAAATAAAACAAATTCATATATCAAAGTCAAAATATTTTTATTCAAAATAGGCCCTATCACAAGCTCTCTTTGAAAGTTATCTTATGATCTAAGAATAAATAAAAACAACTATTTCAAACATGGTACTGAGCATTGTTTTTACATATTTTTTACCGAGGTTAGTTCAGCGGAGACCCTAGCTTGGAGAAGAACTAACAAGAAACTGCTCTTGCTCCTGCAGATCGTGCTTGTCTTTTGGCCTCTTTTAAGTCGGAGTCTTGTCACTGGCTGAACGCTTTACCATCCGTCAACACTGGAACGCTTCTTGACCGTAACACTTTCTGTCTGGGTGTCAGTTTGAGACTGGGTGCAAAAATTAATGAGGGTCATCGCTGTCGTTGTGGTGGGCTGATTGATGAGTTGGGACACCATGGCCTGTCGTGTCAGAGAAGTGCTGGTCTCTGGTCTCGACACGCCGCGCTCAATGAAGTTATTCGTCGTGCTCTTGTCGCTATCGACGTGCCTGCTGTGCTTGAGCCCGCTGGTTTGGCTCGTGATGACGGTAAGAGACCTGACGGAATGACTATCATTCCTTGGAAATGTGGAAAGACTTTGGTGTGGGACGCCACATGCGTGGACACTCTGGCTCCATCCCATCTCGCTGGGTCGGCTAACGAGGCTAGTACTGCGGCCACTCTGGCCGAGTCTCAGAAGTCAAGGAAGTACTCAGCACTTACGGACGAGTATTGTTTTGTCCCGTTTTTTGTTGAGACTTTAGGTCCTTGGGGTCCTGGGGCTCATCAATTAGTAAATTAAATATCGTCCCGTTTAATTTAAAAGTTTAGGGATTCCAGGGCTGGAGCATTTTTCTCTCAGAGAATTAGCATAGCTATTCAGAGGGGGAATGCTATCAGTGTCTTGGGAACCCTACCACCCTCTGACAGCGATGATTTTAAAGATATTATCTATGTAATTTAATTTTTATTTCTACTTTAGGTTTATAGTTTTAATTCCTTGTTATATTGTATATAATAAACATAATATTATTTTCTTTCAACAAGAAACTCCGGATATCAATTTATTATAATCACCCATAACAAACATAAAAATTACAAAGAAAGTGAGCAAAAAACACAACGCTGGTATTACTGAATTTATCTGTCATACAAAATAACACTTAATGGTGGAAACGTCAAATTTAGTTCCAAGTTTGCCGTCTGCCAACTTATGTGGCGCGATCTCTAGTTTCTTTTAATCTTTATTTATTTAGTCCTGTAATTTTGATTTATTTAATCAATCAATCAGCCTATGTCAGTCCACAGCTGCACGTAGGCCTCCCCAAGGTAACGCCACAAAACACGATTACGCGTGGCCCTTAGCCAACCACTACCAGCGACCTTTTTCAGGTTATCTGTCCATCTAGCAGGGGGCGTCCTACACTACGTTTACCGAGACGCGGCCGGCATTTGAAAAACACTTTGCTCCAATGGATTGATTGATTGATTACTTACTTCTATCTATATATCTATCTTCTTTTCTTTTTTTTATTCATTCTTAAGCCATTCACCACTAAGGTAAATCATTTATAAATAAATAATTATAAAACTTTAAATAAAATATTTGAGCCAAATCGCTGCCAACAGGGAGAGTGCCCAAGATGCTGGCAGCATTTCCTCGCTGAATGGCCAAGCTTATCCTTTGCCACTAAGGTTATGTCGGCTGAAGTACAAACACTGATGCCACGGTGTTTACACTTCTTGTTATTCAATCGCCATGGTTACACCAACATCGCCAGCCGCTACAACCGAAGAAAAAGTTCGTTGGTTCGTTCCAGTTGAGGATCCAAATCTTATTCCAAAGCGAACATTTTTAGCCAGTTTGGCATCACAGTTGAATAAATATTCAGCCGAAAATAATTATTTGTATTTTCAACTTTCACTGAGCTGAGGACTTTGTTGACGCACCATAGACGACTGTATCTTCTTTAATTAGATTTATTAGTTACTCCATGTAAATATTGATTACTTATAAAGATAATAAAAAACAGATTAATTAAAAAATGTTTTTGACTTCCAGGCATCGAGTTTGTTCCGGGAGGCTTTAGAAACGCCATTTTTTAAATTGGAAGACGTCTTCATAACCGGAATAGTAGCGGACAAATTGAAACTACAACGACGCAACGTCAGAAAAATGTACAACATAAAGTTGGACGAAAACTCTTGTATAATGAGAAAAGCAATAACTGTTCACGATTTATCTGTTTCCGAACTGTATAGAATATGGAGGAAAAGCCTAGAGAATTTTCCCTACTGTCACTAGTTCTATAATATTGGGGTCCCACTACTGCCATCGTAAGAAAAAAGGACACAACATACATGTCTCGAGTTTTATTTTTATTCTTTAATATGCCATTCACCACTAAAGTTATGTCGGTAAAAGTACAAACACTGATGCCAAGGCGTTTGCACTTCTTGTTATTCCGTCGCCATGGTTATGCCAACGCCGCCAGCCGCTACAACCAAAGAAAAACGAGGTTGAAGCTCCAATTCTTCTCTTCATTGTGCTTCGGTTCGTTCCAGTTGAGGATTCAAATCTTATCCTAAAGCGAAAATATTTAGCAAGTTTGGCATCACAATTGACTAAATATTTTGCTGAAAATAAATATTTGTATTTTCAACTTTCACTGAGCTGCTGACTTTGTCGACGAACCATAGACAACTGATCTCGAGCATCACGTTTTTTGAGATTCTATGGCCATCTTCAACCCACGAGTTAGTCAGTTTCTAACAAAGAGATAGGTGATAAACTATGTATCCATTTAAATTTACTTTTACTATATTTTCCCTAACCTTCTCATACAATTGCAGAGTACTAATTGGGCCGACCCAAAAAAAGAAACCTGCCCGGCTATGATGACCACCTCGACACAATTTTCTCGACTGTTTCTCGCCGCGTATCGAGTTGAGTCGGGGGGGGCTATGATAGCCATTTCTCGATTGGTCATGTGACCCGACTCAAAATCGACTCACGGAAAAATGTATGAAAAATGGTATGATGAACACTCGGCTACGCGGCTTTGTGTCGATTTTGCTCGAGTTTTGCTTTTTTTTTGTTTTTCTGAGTCGGCTTGGCTGGCGACCTCGACACAGTATAATGTTGCCAGACTTGAAGGAATCCTACTTATTTAGAAAAGAAAAAGGATGTTTTGTGGGGTTATATTCGAAAGATACAAGTAGGCAATACCTAAAATATACTTTTGTAATAGTATTTGTAAGAATTGAAGAAAGATTTATAGGAATTCTCGGGGAATATCTGGCAATACAATACATTCATAGCTAATGTGTGAAGAGTAACTACAAAAGTTTTAAAGTTCAGCTTCTTACTTTTGTAAATATTTCTTCAGTTGTTATTTGACAAATATAATATTTAAAATGGCTGGGGCTGGTGCTGCCTTTTACGTATACCTACATTTATGCTGAAAGGAAGCGCAGAAGACTCGAAAGACGTCAAATACGAGATGTTTGCAACCCATTTGAGGTTGCAGACGCGGAATTCCTGCACCTGTGGAGGATCACCAAACCTATGGCGCATTACTTCATTGCCAGGTTAGAGGTAGACTTAGCCTCTGGCAATGACAATGGCATACATGTCCATATAAAGGTAATTTGAATCTCTTCATCCCTATTATCCAAATTAGTAAAACCACAGATAATATAATGTAAAACTATATTTAGTAGGTTATTATCGTAAAACTATGAATACCCACTAGCATCATCGGCCCGACATCATGTCGGTGGTCAATGAAAACTCTATATATGCTTAATTGTAATGTTTGTAGGTGTTGTGCTGCATCCAGTACTTTGCAAACGGATGATACCAAAGGCAGTTGGGTCAAGACCATTCAATTCTAATCCCTAAATCTTTCTAAGCCCTCTGCCACCCAATCTTCTTTTGTAAAAAACATTAATACGAAAGTTATAATTTATACTTACATATTTGTTCATTTTTTTCTAAAAATTCTTGCAGGTGATGCTGGATACCCGCTTTAACCTTGGCTGATGACCCCTATAAGAGGAGCTGAGCCTGATACACCAGAATATCGCTACACCAATTGGCATTGCCATGTGCGCAATGGTATTGAGCGCACCAATGGCTACCTGAAAGGCAGTCTTAGGTGTATTGGTGTCCATCGAGTGCTGCACTACACACCTCAAAAGGCATCATAAATCATTTATGCTGCTTGCACCATTTATAATATAATGAAGAGCCATGGGTAAGTTCTAGTATCCAAAAGATCTTGTATCTCATTTCTTATCTACCAAACTGAACTTATATGACTAAGTTAAAGTATTAGTGCAGGCAGTTTTACCTAAAGCAGTTTTTTTTTTCAGGGTTCCTCTAGAACAAGTAGCTCCAGATGCAGCTCGTGGTGCTGTAGGACCAGTGGAAGCCGATTTAGTAGAAGATCAATACGCACAGGCGCAAGAAAAAAGGCAGAATTTAGTTAGGGCCTACTTCACGTAATTGCCATTCGCGTCTATGGGGGCCAAGTCCGGATTGGTGGACATGTTAGTCTACTGGGTCATAAGTGATTTAACTCTACTTATTTAATAAAGACAATATTTATAATAATAGCACACTTTTTAATCAGTCTTTTACCATGCATCAGATATAAATTACACCATGAAACAATACTTTCTAGAAATCACAAGATTCAACTTAAGCTTTAATACCTAAATCACAGATAATCTAAATTACACTAGATAAAAGAACTAAAATTTTACACATAATAATAAAATAATATCTCACTTTAATTAAATCACAATCAACGTAAACGCAGCATAAATAACTCACCTCCCCTAAAGTTAGAGAACACATGAAAACTGCTGATGTTAAACACCAGCTTGCAAACACTTATTTTAACAAAAATTAAAATTTGAGTAAGTTAACAGTACATATAATGAATTATTAAAGTCAAAGTCAAAGTCAACTTCATGTTTTTATTCAATATAAGTACAAGTACAGTACATTCATTGAAAGTCAAAACATTTGCCTGACACTGGTCTCTTGGCATTGAAATTCTACCGTTGGTTTGGAAGCCCGGGCTCGGAGAAGAACCAACAAGGAACTCCGGCTTTCAGGATTTTTTGCCCAGTGCCAGTTACAAAAACAAATTATGAAGAAAACTAAAAAATAACTTTGCACATATAGCTTAGATGCACTCATATTATTATATCTACTACTAGCTATTTTCTGGTGTATGTAAACTGATTTTAGTTTATTGTTTATATTATTATTTATAAAAGATTTTTTGTTACCTACACAAAGATAAGTTTTGTTTATTAATTTATGCAACTTTCTTTATCTTTTCCTACAATTTCTTGACATAGGGGTGGCAGAAGCACTGACGCCGGTCTTCATGACAAGGCGCTGATACAGCTGGTTAGCTTCTGCAGATTATAGTCTCTTCACCTCCGTGTTAAGGGATCTCACCACCTCTTCGGACTCACGCAGGGCCAACTTTAGTTGTGAGATCTGCAACATGGCATCTTCATACTCCAAATAGCACTGATGGAAACCAGCCAGAGCACTGCGCACATAGTCCCGTTCCGCCACCGCCTCTGCTAACTCACGATCTTTCAAAACCAATTCTGACTTTAACCTAGTGTTTTTTTCAACTATAAGTAACACTTCCTTCTCGCTATCCTCGTGCTCCGAGATTAGTCCGGAAAACTTGTCTTTAGTAGCCTGAAGTTCACTTAGGGTGTTTCTGAGTTTTAATTCGAGTTCACGAATGGTTTGAGACCGAGTATTCATTTTATAAGTCGCCATTAAGGTAGACAAGATAATAAATAATTGTATGTTGAATTGATATTTTGCTAAGGTTATTATAAGTAGATTAAACTAGGAAACGAGAAAGAAATGCACGACACTACAATTATACCACGAATATTTAGTATAATTTTACGTTTTTAGCAATTAAATGAGAGAGAACTTTCAAATACACTCAACGGTAACAAATACTTTAAGTTGATCAAAAACACTATATCTCAATATAATTTACACTTAAAACACTAAAACACAGTTTAATATTTATAGCTTATTTCGGTTTATATAGTCTCAAAATACTCAGAATGAGCATATAAACAATTAAAAATCAATTAAAAAGTTAGAGATGATTTTGACGTTACAATCGCTGATTCTAGTGTCGATCGAGCTCGTCTCCTGGCTTCAGCTCGGAAGGGATCTGGAATGTGGTTACAGGCTTTACCTTCTGGCAATCTAGGCACTTTACTGGAAAATACAACTTTTGGTATTTGTGTTTCTCTTCGCCTTGGTTGCCCGATCACTATTCCGCATGCGTGTTATCTATGTGGCAATATGGTCAACAATCTAGCTCACCATGGTTTGTCTTGCATGCGGAGCAACCTCTAACCGACCAGCAATCTCGTCATGCCAGTATCAACGATGTGTTGCGCAGGGCGTTTGCCAGCATTAACGTGCCTTCTCAACTTGAGCCAATTGGTATTATGCGTGATGATGGCAAGCGTCCTGATGGGGTGACCCTCGTGCCTTGGTGTTTGGGGAGATCGCTGGTGTGGGATGCAACGTGTGTCGACACTGTTGCAGTTTCACACCTTCAATCGACCTCAGGCAAGGCTGGTGCTGCTGCATGCAAGGCGGAGGACTCCAAGCGGCGAAAGTATACTAACATAATGAATTGTTATACTTTTGTGCCGTTTGGAGTCGAAACACTGGGCCCGTGGGGCCAAAGCGCTTGGAAGCTCTTCAGGGAGTTGTCCAAGCGTTTGGTCGACGTCTTTGTCCTTTGGTCTGGTGACGAGCGTGCTGGTGCTTTTCTCGGTCAGAGACTAAGTCTCGCTATCCAGCGAGGAATCGCGGCCAGTGTGCTTGGCACTATGTGTGAATTTTTTTTTGATTATTTAGGTTTATCTCTCTGATGGTGCCTCTCCGACTAACGAAGGTTGGCAGTCACTTCGGCAAATTTAGTCCGATCCCTGGCGAGATGGAACAACTCGGCGGCGCTCTTGATTCCCGTCCACTCTCGTATGTTGCGGAGCCACGACTTTTTCCTTCGTCCAACACCTCTTCTTCCGGCTATCTTGCCCATCATTATGAGTTGCAGCAAGTCATATCTTTCATGTCTTAAAACATGTCCGAGATATGCCACTTTTCTTTTTTTGACAGTCTGCAGTAGCTCTGGCTGAGAACGGTTTATTCGACGAAGTACTTCCACATTTGAGACCTTCTGAGTCCAGCTAATGGCTAGAATACGCCTATAAGCCCACATTTCAAATGCTCCTATTCGTCGGCATAGATCTTCTGTCAGAGTCCAAGACTCGCAGCCGTAGAGGATGACTGGCCAAATGTAACACTCAAGTAGGCGTATCCTTAGGGCAATTTTAAGACCTTTGCTACAAAGGATGCTTCGCATATTGCGGAAGGCACCCCTCGCGATTTCTATACGGGTCTTGATTTCCTGCTCACTGGTCCACTTCTCGTTAAGCCAGGTACCCAAGTACTTGTACTTCCTCACTCTCTCAATTGGTTTGTCTGCCACCTTCAGTGTGATATCTTGTAAGGGGTCTATAGAGACAACCATGAATTTGGTCTTGGCTACATTCATATTAAGGCCAGCTCTCACACTACACTCGTTTACCCGGTTCACTATTCGCTGGAGATCGTCAGCATTTGAAGCTATTAGAACTGTGTCGTCTGCGTATCTAAGGTTATTGATAACCCGCCCGTTGACTGTGACGCCACAGTTTAGGTCTACAAGTGCTTCTGCTATAATCGCTTCTGCGTAAACATTAAATAAGGTAGGTGAGAGGACGCAGCCCTGTCGGACCCCTCTCTTTATCTCCACTTCCCTTGTATCCTCTCCTTCGACCCGAACTGTCGCACTCTGTTCCCAATACAGGTTCTGAATCACTCTGATATCTTTGTCATCCAGGCCTATGTTTTGAAGAAGTTGAATGAGTATATCATGTCTCACCCGGTCAAAAGCCTTCTCGTAATCGATGAAGCAAAGATACACGTCCTGTCTCATATCACGGCACTTCTGCACTAAAACCTGTATTGCAAACAGAGCCCCCCGAGTCCCCACTCCGGATCGGAATCCAAACTGGCAATCACCCAATTGTTCATCACACTTGGCTTTTATGCGTTCGTGAATTATGTGAAGGAACAGTTTAAGCAATTGGCTCATGAGACTGATCGTCCTATAGTCCTCACATTTCGCTGCGTTACGTTTCTTCGGCAGCGTCACAAAACGGGATTTGAGCCAATCCTGGGGTAACTGGCCGGTGTCATAAATGAGGTTCATGAGTTTGACGAGGGCATTCAAATGTTCTTCGTGGATGAGTTTGATGATCTCTATGTAAATTTCATCCGGACCTGCAGCCTTTCAATTTTTTGCTCTCTTAAGTGCTCTTTCAACTTCATCTTTTAGAATAGGGTATCCTTCTTGGGATGCTATTGTAGACTTTGATGAGCTGCGAGAGTCATCTGCAAACATTGTCCGAATGTAACCTTCCCAGATTTCTTTTTTCCTCTCCACGTCAAGTATAGGAACATTTTCAGCATCCACCAGCTGTTGTGGCTGATATTTACGTCCAACCATTGCTCTAATCTCTTTGTGCAGATTAAATGCGTCATGTTTAGCACTGAGCTCTTCCATGTATTTACATTTCTGAGTGTACCATGCGTCACGAGCATATCTAACTTCCCTCCTTATCTGTTTATGGATAGCCTTATAGACATCTCTATCTCCATGTTTATGGGCTCTATGCTTTTCCATTAACTGGTATATCGCGTCGCTCATCCATTCCTGTCTGGGGATATATTTATCAGGCTTAAGAAGGGTTTCATTGATGTTCTGCACTTTGTATTTTAGCTGCAGCCACAAACTCTCAACTGAATTTTCACCACTCGTATTTGTCTCCACTGCCCACTCATTTATCTCGTTTGCTACAGCCGGTCTGATGTTTGCATCGCGGATCTTTCTAACATCAACCCTCTTTCGCGGTTGTTTCTTCCGAATACATTTGAGGGTACACGACACGTCTGCAACAACAAGATTATGATCGGAGTATATATCAGCGCCAGGGTATGTTTTGACACTCCGAATACAGTTTCTGAAGCGCTTATTAATAATTAGGAAGTCAATCTGGTTGCGGACTATATGAATGTTCGTATGCTGCGGGGAAGTCCATGTATATAGACGTCTAGCTGGTAAATCAAAACAGGTGTTCATAATCACGAGGTCTTTCTCTTGACAATAATCTACGAGCAGATCGCCTCTGTCATTCCGTTCTCCTAATCCGAACCTGCCGACGACTCCCGGAACCTCTCCCTGGCCCACCTTAGCATTCATATCTCCCAGGACAATATTTATCATGTGACCTTTCGTTGCCCGCAATAAATCATCAACCTCTCCATAAAAATCCGTCACTTCTACATCCGGTTTATCTCCCGTTGTAGCGTACAGTTGGAGTATGTTCATGTTCCTTGGTTTGGCTTGTAGCTGAATCATCATGGCACGATTAGATTTTGGCACAAATGTAATTGGTGTGCGTATCGTCTTTGTATTGATGACAATGCCAACGCCATGTAGATTTGATGATTCTTCAGAGCCCGAGTAGTACAGGACCATGTCTTCGTCAATCTTCTGTATGCCTCTACCATGCCATCTGACATCACTGATCCCGAGTATGTCCAAATTTAGACGCCTCATTTCTTTGCACAAGTTAATTATTTTCTCGTGACGTTTCAAGCTACGGACATTCCATGTCCCAATTCTTAATCTATGTGTTTTCCGCCCGGGGATTCTTAGCACCCCTGTCCCATCCAAGGGGCGCCGGGCACTCGGGGCCATATCTTTCTGTGCACTACTCATGACTTAACTAGGGAATTATCGCTGCAGTGGTTTCCCGTTGCCTTAGGTTTATAAGTTTAGTTATATTTTTTTTAGTTTTAATAATACTTTTAATTTTTAGGTTTAGTAATAGTTTTAATTTTTGTTATTATAAATATTGTTGTTTGTTTAATTTCAATAAATACAAGTCTAATTACTTAAAAAAATTATAATTTATTAACAACTGTGTTAATTTAAATATAAACTTACCTGTTATTATAAATAATTATTGTTATTATAATAAAAATAGTATAATAAATTCATAATAAAACTAATATTTGCTTCTTCAAGTATACTATTTTTTTTATTTACAGTCACCGCTAAGTGCAGTCCCAGTAATCCTCTCTTATTTCACTCACACCCATTAACCTTCTCGTACGTGCTCTTCTGTTCTTCACTACGCACGGGTGCCTTGAAAAGAATTTCCAATTATAAAATAAAGTTCCTTTTATTCACACTAGACGCAGTAATACATATACACAAATAGAGAAAAGAATTCATTATATAATAATTTACAATAATGAAACCAAGCGCACATGGCAACCCGGCGCAAGTGTGAATAGGATTTGTCTCAGCTAATGTCGATTGTGTGAAATTCACACTGCTAACGCTGATATTCCGATAAACCTTTAAGTACGTACCAGCACTTCTATAAACAAACAAAATATATTATATTGTATAGTTCTAACTGAAAATACAATTGAAACTGTGCAATTTCGGTTCAGTGAGTGTCAAAGAAGAAAATTCGATCTATGTATGTTCTACGTGGCCTTCCCCATTCAACCCTTCCACTTTATCTATACGAATTCCCCTAAAGTTATTGCCAATCAATAAGCCTATGATTGACTGACACAGGTTCTCGTGTCCCGTATCGCTTTTGATTTTTAATTACGGCAACACAAACCAAAAGAGGAATGAATGATGAAACGAAAGATATCCGAACGAATGATGAAAC
>JAMBLF010001714.1:0-43929 GCA_030578115.1 Leucoptera coffeella
CAATCGTAAGCGAGTGTGCGATTGAGTTGCCACTGAAGCACTACTGAGTAAAGCGTCGGTACACGATTTTAGCAAAATTATCGGTACCTAAACTGACATACCCTAGAGATCGCGCCACATACGGTGGCAGTTGGAGGCGTCGCCACAGTCGCGTAATTCAGTGTTACCAGTAAACACGCCAAAACTAGCACTCACTGTGCCATACGGCTCGAAACATTATAGGTTTCATTTGTAACGATCTTTGGTTGCAGAGCTATAAACTCAAATAAAACAAATTAATATATCAAAGTCAAAATATGTTTATTATACTATTTCAAACATGATTAATAATTAACGGGACTTATCCTTCTTATTATATATTACATATATTATGTGTTCCTTCACTCTGTCCGCAATAGACCGTTTAGTCTGTTCGACATAGGATTTCCCACAGCTGCAATCAATCTTATACACACCCTTATATCTTATATCATGAGTATAAATCGCGAATCTCTTAAAACTATTATTTCAAACATGGCACTGAGCATTGTCTTTACATATTTTTTACCGAGGTTAGATCAGCGGAGACCCTAGCTTGGAGAAGAACTAACAAGAAACTCCGGAAATCAATTTATTATAATCACCCTTAACAAACATAAAAATTACAAAGAGTGGGCAAAAAACACAACGCTGGTAATACTAAATTTACTTTTCATACAAAATAACACGCAATGGCGGAAACGTCAAATTTAGTTCCAAGTTTGGCTACTGCCACCGTATGTGGCGGGTACTCTATAAACAGTGTCGATCGTGCTTTGTCAATCAAAGCAATTAGAAATAATAATAATAATAAAAAAGCGTTTATTTACAGCCACAAAAACATATACAAAACAAAACGTTTAAAATTAAAACTAACTAGGGGATATAACTTGTTCATGTTATTGCAGCTAAAGGATTCTAACTCAGCTAGGTATAAGTTATTTAACGAAACACTTCTTAAAAAAAATAAAAACAATTTTTCCGGACATACTATTGACTCGAAGTAAATATTTTTTAGTTACTGTTATTCTTGTGAGGTTTCGATCGAGTCTACAATAGCATTCACAAAATTATAAAAATAAACTCCCCTTAACTAACATATTATTCCCTATCCCTTCACCTATTCCTTTTGCGATTAACATAACCTTGACGACATTATATTTGGTGCACTACCTTGCTAACTAGCTGCCGTTCTTCCCGGCATGTCGCAGACCACTAAGGAACCTAGACCCCTAATCTATGGAATCTATAGAGCGATAGGACAGCGACCTGACATTATTCCATATAACATCAAAACCCCAATATACATGCTAATAAGCGACCAAGAAGAAGTTTTCATGTCTCCAAGTTTCTATCCATCCCAAGAGATAGAATGTCTTGTTTATGTATGTATGAGCACTCCACTTCGTCACACTAGCTTTACAACCATTTATCTACCGCACTCACATACATGAGAATGTCTGTATTACGTTGAATAGTTCTTTGCGTAGCTGGCTTTTGTTGCTGAGTCAGCGGTTTCCACTATGGCCCGTGACTGGCATTTTGTGAACCCTTTACGCCAATATTAGCTTTTTGGTATTCACTATACATTGAAAAATATACATATTACGACGATAAGTTGTAAGGGATGGATAGATATACAAGGTTCCGAAGTTCCTATCACAATATTATGTAGCGTATAGTTGAAGACGAAACGGTGAAAATTTTAGTAATAATGGATTCGATATTTTAACTGAAAGACCTTATCACTTTAAATACTGATTCCGAATTATGGTCTAGTTCAGGATATTGTTCAAAGGCAAAGAAACTTTATTTGTGACACATGCGTAAATAGGGTGTACAATTATTACTTAGTATCAGCATGGGCTGCCTCTTCTGGCGTTTAATATTGTATTTAGATCAAAGCCAAAATAACTTATCAAAGTATTACATTATCGCTATTAAATGTTTATTTCTAATTACAATGTTACTAAACTCTTACATTCTTACTATTATATAATAAGATTGTTAATTGGTGATAGTATAGTTCTTGTCCATTAAAGAATATTATATCTATTAAATAGTCCCTTTTATATTCCATTCCTGGTATGTACATTCAGTTCACACATTCTCAACATTTATAGGCACTTCTAACATCACTCTTCTTCAATATCACCCATTTGTCCGTCACACTACAAACTAGAACGACCCCTACGTAACCCAACCTACATCTAAAGAGCGGGTATCAAAAAACAAATTAGCGAACGGAAATCGAAAAGTGACACTTGACACTCGCCTGACAGCTGTCACATTAGACATCAGAGTCTACCGAAACGGGCAATGCGTCACTCAGTGTTATGCCGGTCGAATTCCTAAGTCCCTTACTGATTTGAAATGAAAATAGAATACCTAGGATATCTACTACTTAAGGATACCTGTATAACACTTTTATTTTAATACTTTTACTGTAACTATATGTACATTTCATCAATCTGCTATCATCCATCAGACATGGCATAATAATCTAAGACATAATGATTTGTTAGAAATTCCTATTAGCAATTTGGTGATGTTTTAAATCTCCATATTGACACTCACTGACTATTGCAAGTAGAATTATCGATTCTATGGCTACCTCGAATCCATGTTAAACAGATTCTACACCACGTGACAGTTGGTATACCAAGTCGCCATTCATATCTATAATAACTTTACATATAAAGATATAAGCCATTTTATCCAATGTTAAGAATATCATTCTTAAAATAAGTTTTATTTACGTCCCTAGATAAGCATTTAGTTTTTTCCCAGAGCCACTACAACAGAGCTGGCAATAATCGTAAAAATATTATCGTCTGGCAATAATTAAATTAGGAATGCCTGGAATCCACTGTTTTATATGGCTTAGCTAATCCCACTTCGCTGCTGCGTAAATAGAATTTAACTAGTTACCTTTCAGCTCGTTATAACAACTAAGGTAGGTACTAACTATATATCAATCAAATATAAATTTGACGACCTCCGTGGCGCGATCGGTTAGACACCTGAACGCTAATTCGTGAGGTGTTCGATTCCCGGTGGAGGCAGATTTAAGAACTACGCTTTTCTACTGCTTTCCAGTCTGGTCGTTGATTATATATGCTATATATGTATTTATCTATAAATAATATGTATACATTTCTTAAATATGCGTTGACTAGTACCCTTAACACAAGTCTTAAATGTACTTACCAAGGGGCTAGTTCAATTGGTGTAATAATGTCCAAATATTATTATTAATCTATAAGTTATCAATATACCATAACATCAACACCATAACATACTTTTACTCACAAAAAAGTCGTGTAGCAAAAAGTTTCCGACCTTTTCGAACCGTCTCGCTACCTCCTTACTGTCAAACGCCGCCACGTGTCACCGTGACAGTTGGAAAGGTGGGAATGTGGGTTGGGTGCTATAATTAGTGGGCCTTGTCAATTTGGTTTGGGAAAAAAGCGACTCTTCTACAACTACTTTTTTACTCTGCTAGACGGATGTGACTCATAATATTTATGGCTACGCCGTCCCATTGCCACGCTTCTACTAAACCAATTTGCGTAGACTAGGAATTTTGGGGTAATTAAGTGATACGTCTATCTATTGGGCGATGGGCTTGCAATCTTCCTATTAATTGATAACAGAATCCTGATAATAATAATAATAATTCTTGTCCAATATTTTATGACTTCGAGGTTCAGTCGACAGTAAAAGGGATTAAAATGGGCGTGAGTTTAAATGGGAAAGGTTAACGATACAATTAGTTAAAACAAATTTTTAAAGATTAACAACAAATTACAACTTCGCAAATAAAGAAATACTTATCAAAGACTGATAAATAAATAAACTAAGAAATTCGTATAAAAAGATATCTATATTTATCCCGTTGCCTAGCAACCGCTTCTTAGCTTGCCCTAGCAAAAATTACGATCGCAGCTGCCGAATAAAATAAAACACAGCAGTTACCTATTGTAGCGCAAAAGCGTAGGCACAACTACACAATATGGCGTCGCTATTTTTGATCACTTATCGGCCATTAATCGCGTTTCGTCACCTCATTACCATTGTGCCCGGGTTCGCGGATTCATTTTACTTACATACGTATATTCACGCTTCTATTTCCCTAACGGGATAGACTGAGACTATCCATCACCGCTTTGAACGACTGACTAATCTTTATTTTATACCTTGTCCGGTTACAAATCTCTCTTGATTCACTCACACCCATACATACATATACGTATTCACGTCCTTAAATCCCTTTTGGGGTGGACAGTACTTTAAGAGACATGCAAACATCTCCGTGATCACTTATTAGCTTGATTAATGGGGTTATGATATCATAGACAAATTATGATTAATATTTTTTTATAATAAATCAGTCTTATATCAGTCTGCCCGTGACCATGTCTGCTGCAACGTAGCCGAAACGCCGGGTTAATAAAGGTAACTTTATTATATAAAAACATACGTGATAAGTCCCGTTAATTATTAATCATGAGTATAAATCGCGAATCTCTTAAAACTATAATATGGACAAATTGTTGACACATTACTAGCCCATTGCGAAATAGATTCCAATGAACTTTAGTCCTTTAAACTAGTCCGAGGGCATGCCGGGAAGAACGGCAGCTAGTTGGCATTCTTTTTACGTACCAACACAGCAAGAGGTAAGATTCTTGATGCGTATACATTAGCATGTCTGTATCTATCAATCTCTAATTATTTACTCGAGTAGTTCGCATAATAATACTATAAAGATATAATGACCGTAAAAATAATTACACATCTTTTTAACATACGCAACAGTTATGCAATTGCATGAATGACAATGGATAGGAAATTATGATGTTTAAAACAGGTTTGTTAACCTCACTATAAATACATATACCTACATCACGCCTAATTCCCTGTAGAGGGGTAGGCTGAGATCACGGATCCCTATCTGTCCCGATTGTTCGCTTCATTAACTCTCATACATATACATTGAAACAGTTTTCCGTTACGGGATGGACAGACTTTAAGTGATCTGTGATCATTCCCTACGACTACTAATACTTTGATGAATTTTAGACACTTGAAACTTACTTTTAACCATTCTTATAGATGATCAAACATATCATTGTATACAAACATTAAGTAGGTAGTTATTATGTTATTATTCCGAGTAATAACTGTCTAGGTTTTCTAACTATGTTTTTCCTCACAAATATTCTTATCTCATCCCTTTCAGGGTGGACAGAACCTCGAAAACATAAATATCTCCTAAGTCACTATTAACATTTGTACTTGTAACTAGTTTTAATTACATTAACACCACATAACGGTCAAAGGTTACTAGACCATCGCTCAAAAAACTCATCTCTTACGTATCCTATTGACGCAGTGAAGAAACGCAGATAGTCACATTCCTAGCACGTGAACTTTACCATATGTCGGGCCCGAAATAGCCTGACTATTACTGGGCAGAACATGTCAATTAAATTGATTGACATCGCTGTGTTAACGAAGCATTACCGTTTGTAAAACGAATGAAAATAACGTTGGTTCTCTCGCCAAATATCTTGTCCACTGTACTATATATACCTACGTACATTTACGTTGTTTAATCCCTTTTAGGGTGGACAGAACGTCGGAGTAATATGTCTCCTAGGTCACTTGTTTAATAAGGATTGGGAATATGGAACATATTGGTGATAAATTACCACCACATCGCCTAAAAGATTCTATTGATCTTCCTACATACTATTCACAAATACATATTTGTATTTATTTACACAATCGGCTAAATGCGACAGACGTTTCGTTTGAACGTTTAGTTCAATCTTATCAAATAAATAAACGTATTTTTTTACATAATAAGCTAAATGTGACTAAAACTTGTTATTTACGTTTTGTATGATCTATCGTTTAGAAGAATATAGTAGTGAGATTGAATGATTGTGAGGTTTTGACGTAATATAGTAGTTATGGATTTAAGCAATAAACCGGTAGTATAAATTATATGTAAAGTATAGGTTTAAATGGAATTTGAATTGGAATTACTACCTCCGTAGTTGCGGAGATGAACACCTGAACTATCCCGCAATGGTTACTGATCGTGAACGTTACTCTGTGTTTTGTTATATTTACCTATGTTTTAGGCGACCACAATTATACTATACCTATACCACAGATAATATAATAGTTACTATACAGTAATAATTATTAATCCTATACAATTATACCACACCAACACCTATATTATTCAAGATTACTTCCTCTTACGTGTAGATAGTTAGTATAACCCTTTTCTACATGTATACAATTTACATTTTACCTCATTGAACATAATAATGGAATTGTTACTGTATAGGTAGATCGTTATCAAAGGTAAGTAGCGCACTCAGTAACACGATTTCAATTGATAACTCACAAATTGCTTTCATTTTAAAAATAAAACGGTATAAAACGGGTAGTTATGGTAAATAATCGTAAATTTATTATAATACCTAACATTCGCAAAGAAAGTACATGTTTACGATTGTTTTAACAATGTAAACGTAGAAAAAAATGTTTATTACAGTTGACTGAATGGTTAAAAGGTAATACGTAGGTAAATAAAACAAACTATAGTGCCGAGGATTTGAAGAGTTTACATACTAAGTAATCTAAATTCAACTTTCTACATAATTATCACTACCTCATTACATATTGTTAACGTTGTATTTATGTTGGGCTAACGAACAGTGAATGTGACACATAACGTATGCCATTAGCAAAATAAATATGCAACTTTCCACGAATAAAGTACGCAGGTACATAACCTCAAACTATTGGCAATCAACAGGGTTTTATGTACAAATATGCTATATTTCGCAAAAGTAAACAATAAATTGATGTTAAAATAGAAAATTAATGACATCTGCGTGCGAAATATAACATACGAAGGGCTAAATAAGCCGTAAAACACATAAAACATGACGAAAAAACTACCATCAACATCGGCCATGTTATACTCGTACAATAGACAATTGCGTTGATAAGAAAAAGGACATGCAATTTACCATTTCAATCTCGACATCGTTTCCTGTACACACTCTTTTGCCTCCTCCTCCGTTGTAAGCCATTGTTTTTAAGCACAAAAACACTGATCACAAAATAAAACGCGCAAGTCGGTGCACAGAATTCAGTCGCGTACACACAACAAGACGATCACGCGATGACTGAGTCATTGAACGAAACGAAGACACAAACGCGGGATTGAACGAACGAATGAACTAGTGATTCGATGAAATGAATGACCGATTTGGAACAGAAATGGCAGTGTTCCAGTTCCGTTTGGAAACAGTAGTTTCTTTTTTCATTTTATTGATAATGTTATTTTAGTCGAAAAAAATTTTATTCGGTTTTTTTAAAATAATTTTGTACATTAGGTGTAGCTTATCTGGTGAAATTTAGGTTTGATGTAACAGTTATTCATTAATAGAGAAAATAGGCAAGTAAATAATATGAAAGGAATGTATAAAGCCATAGTGGAAGGTAGAGAGAGACGGAGCAGGCTCCATAGAATTTATGCAACTCAAATTCGAGGCATACTTCTTAAGACGGGTGTACATAAATAACGTATGTATGAGAAGGTTAATGGGTTTGAGTGAAGCAAGAGGAATTTGTCAGTATTGTTCCAGGTGGCCATCGATAGTCTCTTCCTAATCCGGAAATCAATTTATTATAATCACCCTTAACAAACATAAAAATTACAAAGAGTGAGCAAAAAACACAACGCTGGTAATACTAAATTTACCTTTCATACAAAATAACACGCAATGGCGGAAACGTCAAATTTAGTTCCAAGTTTGGCTACTGCCAATTTATGTGGGGCGATCTCTAGGCATTTCCGGAGTTTCTTGTTAGTTCTTCTCCAAGCTAGGGTCTCCGCTGATCTAGCCTCGGTAAAAAATATGTAAAGACAATGCTCAGTGCCATGTTTGAAATAATAGTTTTAAGAGATTCGCGATTTATACACATGATATAAGATATAAGGGTGTGTATAAGATTGATTGCAGCTGTGGGAAATCCTACGTCAGACAGACTAAACGGTCTATTGCGGACAGAGTGAAGGAACACATAATATATGTAATATATAATAAGAAGAATAAGTCCCGTTAATTATTAATCATGTTTGAAACATATTTTTACTTTGATATATTAATTTGTTTTATTTGAATTTATAGCTCTGTAACCAAAGACCGTTACAAATGAAACCTATAATGTACCGAGCCGTATGGCACAGTGAGTGCTAGTTTTGGCGTGCTTACTGGTAACACTGAATTACGCGACTGTGGCGACGCCTCCAACTGCCAATTTATGTGGGGCGATCTCTAGATACAGCAGTAAGAGTACCCGCCACATAAGGTGGCAGTTGGAGGCGTCGCCACAGTCGCGTAATCCAGTGTTGCCAGTAAACACGCCAAAACTAGCACTCACTGTGCCATACGGCTCGATACATTATATTGAGGTTTCATTTGTAACGATCTTTGGTTGCAGAGCTATAAACTCAAATAAAACAAATTAATATACCAAAGTCAAAAGTCAAAATATTTTTATTCAAAATAGGCCCTATCATAAGCTCTCTTTGAAAGTTATTTTATGATCTAAGTACAAATTAAAAAAACTATATATTGACAAAAGAAATATATATGAGTGAAGTGGAAGGGCGGTTACGTAGGGGCCGGCCTAATAAGACATATATGTAACAGTCAGATAGACGCTATATTGAAAAAAGGTGACGTTAGGAGTACCTATAACCGCCGAGAGTGTATTAGAGAATGTATGAATGTCAATGAAGCGAAAGTGGTCTGTCAGGATCGGGACAAATGGGGATCCGTGATCTCTGCCTACCCCTCTACAGGGAATCAGGCGTGATGTGTATGTATGTATGTAAAAAAACTATTTCAAACATGGCACTGAGCATTGTCTTTACATATTTTTACCGAGGTTAGTTCACCAACCATTTCGGCTGCTCAAGATGCCACGTCATGAAGACCACGACCGCTCTGATAAGAGCGTAACGATTGAGAAGAAGAAGTTCAGCGGAGACCCTTGGAGAAGAACTAACAAGAAACTCCAGAAATCAATTTATTATAATCACCCTTAACAAACATAAAAATTACAAAGAGTGGGCAAAAAACACAACGCTGGTAATACTAAATTTACCTTTCATACAAAATAACACGCAATGGCGGAAACGTCAAATTTAGTTCCAAGTTTGGCTACTGCCACCTAATGTGGCGGGTACTCTAGTAATTTCTCCATGTTCATTCATTACATTTGGCCGTTAGATGTTAGTTGCCATTCAGTATAGGCCTACTTATAAAGTAGGCATAAAGGGTAATACAATCACAAAGATATCTCGTTTTGCCTGATACACATACATACATATCGACACCTATCGGCGCACTTGTCCTAAACGACATTTAGCAAACTTTACAGGAGAGGTCTAAAGTTGAAAAAATTGAATGCAAAATATTCAATATTTTTACCGCCCAGATGCCAAAAAGTCGTCATTTCGGCATGAAACCAACACCAAGCGATGCAGAAAAAAACAAAAAATCGAACTGTAGAGATCGCGCCACATAAGTTGGCAGACGGAAAGCTTGATTTTGACGCCTCTATCTGCCAGCTTATGTGGCGCGATCTCTATATTTAACTCAAAACCCAAAAGTGTGACGTTAGGTGTCGATATATTAACGCTTTTACGTCCCCAAGGGGATAGGTTAGATCTATCGATCACCACCGGGAGAGATCCTAACAATTCTCTCTTGCTTCACTAGTGAAGCACATGCTTGATGCATTGGCATGTGTGTCGACGAATGAAGTACATTTTACGAGTTGAATTATTTGCCCAGTTTTATTGGTGGATAAAAATCGTTGGTTAATTAATGGTCGTGAAAGCGTTTGTCTATTGTTTTATTAAAGAATAGCTTCGTCAATCTCGTTAGTTTTTGTAGCGAGTGTGTTTGCCTTTAAAACCTAAAAAGGTTTAGAAAAAAGAGTGTGAGAGTCTTTAAGTTGGAAAGTTACTGGACGTATCACGAATATACTGTCAATTTTATAAATATGCACATTCACGTCTTCTAATTCCTTACAGGCTGGACAGAGCTTTGGAGAAATAATAACTCCTAGGTCACTTTTTAGCACGAATATTGGGGTTGTGATATATGGAACATTGGAGACAGGTTGCTATCCCATCACCCAATTAATTGCATTGACCCCTAGTCCCATAGTCACCTCCTATGACATGCCGATAAGAACGACAGCTAGTTAGCATTCTTTTGCATCCCAGTCTAACACAGGTGTAATAAATAAAAAATCATAATTCTTTATCTAGAGATCCCGCCACATAAGGTGGCAGTAGCCAAACTTGGAACTAAATTTGACGTTACCGCCATTGCGTGTTATTTTGTATGAAAGGTAAATTTAGTATTACCAGCGTTGTGTTTTTTGCCCACTCTTTGTAATTTTTATGTTTGTTAAGGGTGATTATAATAAATTGATTTCCGGAGTTTCTTGTTAGTTCTTCTCCAAGCTAGGGTCTCCGCTGATCTAACCTCGGTAAAAAATATGTAAAGACAATGCTCAGTGCCATGTTTGAAATAATAGTTTTAAAAGATTCGCGATTTATACTCATGATATAAGATATAAGGATGTGTATAAGATTGATTGCAGCTGTGGGAAATCCTACGTCGAACACACTAAACGGTCTATTGCGGACAGAGTGAAGGAACACATAATATATGTAATATATAATAAGAAGGATAAGTCCCGTTAATTATTAATCATGTTTGAAATAGTTTAATAAACATATTTTGACTTTGATATATCAATTTGTTTTATTTGAGTTTATAGCTCTGCAACCAAAGACCGTTACAAATGAAACCTATAATGTATCGAGCCGTATGGCACAGTGAGTGCTAGTTTTGGCGTGTTTACTGGTAACACTGAATTACGCGACTGTGGCGACGCCTCCAACTGCCACCGTATGTGGCGGGATCTCTAGAGTACCCGCCACATAAGGTGGCAGTAGCCAAACTTGGAACTAAATTTGACGTTTCCGCCATTGCGTGTTATTTTGTATGAAAGGTAAATTTAGTATTACCAGCGTTGTGTTTTTTGCCCACTCTTTGTAATTTTTATGTTTGTTAAGGGTGATTATAATAAATTGATTTCTGGAGTTTCTTGTTAGTTCTTCTCCAAGGGTCTCCGCTGAACTTCTTCTTCTCAATCGTTACGCTCTTATCAGAGCGGTTGTGGTCTTCATGACGTGGCATCTTGAGCAGCCGAAATGGTTGGTGAACTAACCTCGGTAAAAATATGTAAAGACAATGCTCAGTGCCATGTTTGAAATAGTTTTTTTACATACATACATACACATCACGCCTGATTCCCTGTAGAGGGGTAGGCAGAGATCACGGATCCCCATTTGTCCCGATCCTGACAGACCACTTTCGCTTCATTGACATTCATACATTCTCTAATACACTCTCAGCGGTTATAGGTACTCCTAACGTCACCTTTTTTCAATATAGCGTCTATCTGACTGTTACATATATGTCTTATTAGGCCGGCCCCTACGTAACCGCCCTTCCACTTCACTCATATATATTCCTTTTGTCAATATATAGTTTTTTTAATTTGTACTTAGATCATAAAATAACTTTCAAAGAGAGCTTATGATAGGGCCTATTTTGAATAAAAATATTTAGACTTTTGACTTTGGTATATTAATTTGTTTTATTTGAGTTTATAGCTCTGCAACCAAAGATCGTTACAAATGAAACCTCAATATAATGTATCGAGCCGTATGGCACAGTGAGTGCTAGTTTTGGCGTGTTTACTGGCAACACTGGATTACGCGACTGTGGCGACGCCTCCAACTGCCACCTTATGTGGCGGGTACTCTAACAATCTTTATTTAACAATTTATTCTACAATATCACATGGTATAATGTATCTTAAAATTATAAACATAAATACAACTGTATCCATTGTATCAATGGTATTCGTTAACTGCTGTTTTAAAGGTTGAAATTAATTAATTATTTACTGTATCAGAATCACGCTATCCAGGAAACAGGGGCCTTACTTCACTAATGCATTTTAGGCACAATATTACTTCAGTAGTGAAACAGTAATACTTAAGTGGCCGTAATTTGACACTTGGCACTCAACTAACAAACTATTTATATAAAAACCACTGACTTGCTATTGAGGTACAGTCAACGCTAAAAGTGTAGTCCCAGCAACTTTTTATAAGGTTTACGTTTATATGAACAAGTTACTGGGACTGCACTTTTAGCACTGACTGTACAAATGTGACATATCAAAATTTTAGCTGAGTGCCACTTTTACAACCTTGACGCAGTAGTGACGCAGTAGTCAAGCTGTCATAGTTAATTAGTGGAGTAAGGCCCCAACTTATAAAAGCTACCCTAATTTAAAAACGAACTTTCTATACTGTAATTTCATTAGTAGTCTAGAGTGACCAGTATCAATGTTTTATTACACATTACAGTAACATTTAACACTGCAAATAGTCAGACTATTGCTCCTTGGTGAGGTCTAGGACCAACTGCTCTATTGAATAGAATGCATAATTCATAATGTGTCAATCCACTACAATATCAACAACACAAGACGACCTGCGCAGGTTGGCCGGCATCGAATGGATGCGAACGGCCACTGACAGGGAGAAGTGGCGTCATTTGGGGGAGGCCTACGTCCAACAGTGGATTGATACAGGCTGATGATGATGATGATCCACAATACATTAGATGAGAAAATAAATTTGTTTTTTTAATAACTGTATAACCCTATCAGTGCTGTTTACACATCAATGCGGTGTAGGCTTGTGTCCATCAACATAGAAATTCCTAGTGGCTTTCGGTAGTTCTAATTCTAAACCATCCAGATCTTTTGTTAGGACTATTTGACAACCTGTTGAGAGAAAAACATTGTTATTGTATCAGCATACATATATACATACACATCACGCCTGATTTCCTGTAGAGCGGTAGGCAGAGTTCACGGATCCCCATTTGTTCCGATCCTGACAGATCACTTTTGCCTCATTGACACTCATACATCCCCTTATACACACATTTGGCGGTTACAGGTAGTCTTAACGTCACCCTTTTCCAATATAGTGTCTATCTGACTGTCATATGTCTTATTGGGCTGGCCCCTAAGTAACCGCCCTTCCACTTCACACACGTATATTCCTCATATCAATCTGCTATCATTCATTCGCATAACATGTCCAAACCATCATAACATGCAAGCATCACTTTAGAATCTGACTATCCGGTTAACACTTGGGTTTTAGGTTGTAATACGATTACCAACTTCACAATAGTAGAGATGGGCATGCAAACCTCCTAACATCCTCACATTCCCACAATGATCCTTTTGATATTTGTACCATTTGACATTGTGTATCATTGTTATTGCAAAAGAAAACTTCATTCAATAAATTTTGCTTTGCCTAATACAATACAATAATAATGTCATCCACACCTTGAGTCTTCTCACAGGATAGACTCATATTATGTGTTTTTTATTGCCGTAAATCCCGGATGAGGGATAAAAGGATTTAAGTAAGTAATATGATCATTCGCAGATTACTCCCAGCTTTAATCTTTTATTATAGTGCTATGTCTAAAAATATTAAATATATATACCTAGCCTTGAAGTTTCTTTCAAAAAAGGTGCCATATCTAATAAGTCATCCTCTTTTTCTTCTGACGGAGGCAACTTGTCAACATATTCTGGTTTGACATAAACATGACAAGTTGTACACGCTAAGGACGCTTCACATGCACCTGGAAATTAAACATTTTGCTATTTTGTGTAGGTCTTGATTATCTCAACCAAATATATCAATCCTGCACCATTACATAAACCCAGATCCAGGTCAAAATTATAAATAACCATTTTGCCAATATCTGGTAAACCACTGTCATTTCACTAACCCCTTTGCATTCATAGTCCAGCGGTTATAGGTGCTTTTAACCCCAACAGTTTTTTTCAGTATTAAGATAAAAAAAACATAACATACGCTTCACAACTTGTATATACACACACTCCTTTTTTTATTATAGCGGGGTAGCCAGAGGCTTGAATGCCCATCTATCATATAATTAAGATTATTATTATATTTTTATACATGTAACTAGCACTTGAACAAATTAATACATTACCTTCCATTTCAATTCCATATCTATGAGCTAAATATAAAGCATTATCTCCAACTTTCCCTCTTACATTTGTTCTTTTTCCATCTTTGTTTATGTATACTATGTTTACACTGAAAATATAAAGGATACAATAAAAAATTTCAATATGTATTAACACCTTCTATACTACATTCTGGGATAAAATAAATCATATAGATTCCATGCCTATCTTCTAATAGAGGTGAAGACATAGTTAACAAATCCTCATTTTTCCAGATTCTGTTGCTTTGCTGATCGCTTAATTGACATCCATACAGCTTCACAAACACACTCAGTGGAACACAAACCACCTATTTATTATCAATAGCTGGAATAATGCACTATTAATTACTAAATTGGCACTAGATAAGGTTCTTTTCATATCTTGGAAGATAATAAATGTGTATCATACTAAGTAAACAAAATAAGTAGTAACTAATACTGAGTTGATTCTTTGCACAAGGTAAAAAACATCTATATAAATGTTGTTTAATATATTCTAGGTAACCTTACACTTGATCTTCTGATGTGGGATCCTGCCATTCATATTCTCCGTGTTTAAGAGCTGAAAGGCCAAAAAAAACAATTTATTTACATTCCAATTGGAAGAAAAGAAATAAAAGAAAAAATAAAGGTTTTCATGTGTTTATATATTCTGGACTCAAATTGATTATTGGAGTATTGTTAGTTATTGCGCAATCAATATATAAATAGGTATTTTTAGAAAGAGAGCTGGAAAATACAAACATAACTTACTTGAGGTTAAATGAATTTGTCTCGAACATTGTAAAGGTTTTAATTTAGACAGAACTCTTGATGACTTTAGTAGTATTTGGAACATTTTTCTAACTTATTTTCAAATTTAAAGAGCACAGAAGTGCTATACTAATAAAATTATATTCAAAATATACAAAAACAGGTTATAATTTGTTTGTTTCCTTATCTCCGAATATTTGACATGAAATCATTCATTCTTTATAAAGTAGAATATATTTCCCATTCCCAATTATTTATTTAAAAAAATATTTTTAAGATATGGATCGAATAAATAAATTAGTTACATGGAATTGTAATACTCAATGTTGATTATTATTGTTAAAATGTTACTATTTAAATTTATAATTAACGTAGTCCTTAATTTCATTTGTAAGTTTGAAAATTCTTATCTTTGCAGGTATAATTAATCTTGGCAGGTATAATTATCACTAGCCTGAACTGAAAAATAACCTATTGCATTAGGGATACTAATAATAATTAATAGTACGTATTAATACCACATTGATCTCATTATTCGAGTTTTGGTTAATGATTAATTATTTTGAAAGACTACATAAACATAAACTAAGATTTGTTTGGTTTCAGTCTCAAACTATAAGATTTTGGAAATTAACTGTAACTCCGTCAAACTTAATTATCATATCCTCTACAGATAGATCCTGACAAATCTCTCTTGCTTCACTCATACCCATTAAACTTCTCATACGTGCTCTTCTATTCTCCACGCTGCGTACGACCGACTTGAGTAAAATGTTTCCAATTTGATCTGTATATGTTCTACGCGGCTTATCCCATCCAACTCTACCTTCCACTTTGACTCTATGTATAAATTCCTTTTGTAACCCTTTTTTCATCCATCGCTCAATGTGCCCAAACCAATTTTGACTTACAATACATGATTCTATGATTTAAATGATTCTATCGAAGAAAAAGATTTGAATTTTCCACCTATATCTTACTTTTCTCTAATTTCGTCACTACATCTTCTTTCGTACTACGACATTCACGAATCACACTATTGCGTACCCACTGCGTATCCTATCACGTAATCTTAAAAACTCAATATTATATTATAGTGAAGTAAAGGTGTTATGTGTGATATTATATGAATTTAAACTAGAAGTGACTAAAAGAAGAAAAATGAGTTACAACTTTTATAATTTAATTATAGGTCAAATCGACTAACATAACATCATTGACGTAAATACATAAACGACGAATGCTGTGCCCATCCCTATTCTATATAAAGATCTCCGTCCGAGTAAAAATGGAAATATTGAAGAATAATAATTTTGGTTTATATTACTAAATGAACAATTAATCCACTATATCTGGATGACTCTTTATCATCCAAATTTATAGTTTTGTGAAATGTAGTATCACAGCAATTAGTCAGTCATTCATTTCTGATTATATCTTTTGTTTATCGGTAAGATTTTATTGATATTATGACCTCTTTTGCCAATTCTTGATTGAGTAATTATATTGTTTGGTTACTGTAGTAAGAATAGTATGGCCTGTTCGAATGACTATGTTATTTCCTTTCTATATGTCGATTTTTCTGTAGAGGTTATTCAAATCGAATATTCTTATTCAAAGTACCAACATTATTGCAGAACTCTACATAATTACTATCATAATTGTATTATTTAGGTGTTATTTAACAAATCTTACTACTATCTACTTACTTTTTCTATCTATCTTATTCTCTAACTACTCTCAGTAAATACTAGGTGATTTTAGTTTCATTAATTTGTATGTAACATCACATCATTTATCTAAGCAATCTTATAATAAATTGACTCTTAGTGACTTTATTATACTTATTGACTTTAGATTTTTCTTATTGTTTTAAGTACAGTAGAATCTTTATACTTTAAAACTATTCTTGGTTGGAATTTAATTCTGTAAATGTGCAATCTTCTTCACATATTGCGTGTGATTATCTACAATTACAATTCTAGCCAGCGACTATTCACCAATGCCACAAAATTTTTTTTCCTATATTAATGCAAGTTCTGTTCACCCTGAAAAGACTAGTGTATCTATTTAATTTAAAGAATAAAAGTAATATGTTATATTATAATGTATTTTATGATTTGCAAAACAAAATTGTCACATTATTAAATTTACATCAGTGTGTTACAGTATTATTTACTATATAATAGTAATTATTTATTATACATTATTGTTATGCGGATGAATGATAGTAGATTGAGAAAAGGAGTATATGTGGTTGAAATGAAAGGGCAGTTTCATAGGGGCCGGTTCATTAGGACATATGACAGTGACATTACTAGAACTTATTACGGCTGAGTATGTATAAGGACTATGAGTGTCAATGAAGCAAAAGTGGTTTGTCTGGATCGGGACAGATGGGGATCCCCTCTACAGGAACTCAACCGTGATTGTATGTATTTTATTAATTCTTGGATGTGTAAATGTTGATAGTTGCTTGTTTTAGACACAAACAATGATAATTTACATTCTTGAATTTTGTAGATAGCACCAAGTCTAGTTTCTCAGTTGTCTTCTAGAACCCCTAGCTGTTAAAGGAATTTTTTGGGAGACGGCCTAGCAACTTTTCTGTAATACTCTTCAATAATACCATTACACCCTCAATAGTTTCACTAAGAGTTACCAAGGTGCTATTATTTATCAAAGAGAAGAGAAAGTTCTGTCTATCTTCAATTACCTGTATTCCCGGAGGTATTTTAATCCACAGATGTTCAAAACTAGGGTGTATAGGCATTTTCTGGGCAAGCTCGCTACATCTTAGACTCCGTCTGTCTCCTTCGAGGTGCAAACAGGGTCATGAGTGAACCCATTTCAGTTTAAAAAAAAAAACATGGTTAAATGTAGCTTTTGATTGACATCTTCAGTTTTAAAGTGAAGTTACTGAATTTCACTATACTTCACTATTCACTATTTCAGTATGAATTTATACTATTTCACTATAGTCAAAAGAACACTCCATATAGGCGACTAAGGGACTTTGGGTAGATAAAATCCATTAGACTATCTCCACCATTGTTCTGTTATGACATCACATCCCAAGCCAAAACGCTAGAATTTCAGTGCTAAGAGACAACCAGTGTCAGGCAAATGTTTTGACTTTCAATGAATTTACTGTACTTGTACTTATGTTGAATAAAAATATTAGACTTTGACAATATTCATGCTAAACAGTGAACTAGGAGATATTTTATATCCGAGATTCTATCCACCCCAAAAACAAATAAAGGACATGAATAAACAGAATTACCACTATTTTCTTAACAGTATAAGTGGAATAAATTCATTTGGACTCTATTCTTAATTCATCTTTAGTACAAAGACGTGTGAAACATATTAATTAAACACACCTTTATATACCTTTTATAGCTTTCAAAATGGCAGAAGAAATCACAAGAGTAGACCCCACATCTCTCTTGCCAGAAGAGCCAATGAACTACGAGATAAAAAAGAAGAAAAAAAGAAAAAAGAAGAAAGAGTTAGAAGATCCGTTGAAGGACTTGAACGGAGTGGAACATGTTAAAGAGACAACGGCTGTTAGCAGTTTTAACCTGGAAGTTAATATCAAGGTGGAGAATATTGAGGTCACTATGGATTTTGATGAGGTAGACTGCTTTTTTGTCTTATTGTTTCTAAACATTGTACTATATGGAAGATTTCTGTATTATGCGATAATGTTAGTACATAACTTGGAAGTTTATCCTTTTCAATAAGATTACCTTTCTACTTTACAATGCACTAGCGCTGAGCCACAGCTCAATGACAGATAAAACTTGTGTAAAACAATGTTTCATTTGTAAGCTGGTGTGTGTGTGTATCTGTAAATAAATGTTTTCTATTTAATAGAATAAGGTTAATAGAAAACTACTAATCCTAATTTACTAACTAGGGGTTTTGTTTGATAATATTCTTAATGTGATAAGACTAAAAAGAGAGAGTAGGGCAAGATAGATTTGTTGTTTAAGATGGTAATTGTCAGTTTCTGCTAATCCTATTAGGCAGGTCAAGGTGTTAATATATGTATATACAGGTTATACTCAACCTTTCAGAACTGTCATTGCCTTTAAGGAGAATATATTTATCATAAATATTGTAATGTTACTTATGCATGTTCACAGTAACTTTAAAGTTAACCCTATTAATTATAAATTTTCAGCTGGAAAACAACACAGATTATCTATCAAATGGCTTCGGCAACGAAGAGACTCAAGAACCAGCAGTGCCTATCCCAGAACAATCTCAGCGTGACGCTGTCATATTGACATTTGAAAACGTCATACCTGACACTTCACAACCCGTACCATCTGTCAAAACACCATCAGAACCTGATAATGACTTGAATATGGGAGATGAGAGCCAGCCTAGTCCAGATGAAAATGAAGAGACGGAAGACCTATCTTGCGAACTGTGTCATCTAATATTCCGCAGTGAACGTACCCTGAACATGCATAAGCGACATAAGCATAGAAACAAGATTAGCAGCGCTCAGTTCATATGCAGTAGCTGCGGTATCTGTTATGATAATAAGAATAGCTTGATGGTACACCAGAAACGGAAGCATGGACCCAATTCTAAAGAAGACGACAACGTGGAACGGACTTGTGAGGTCTGTGCCTTAGTGTTCAAAGGCATGAGACGTCTAAGATTGCATATGAGGAGGAAACATGGAGCCTTTCAAGATTCGTTCAAATATAAATGCTATGAGTGTGGGTTAGCGTATGAAAATGAGAATAGTTTGGCCGTTCATAATAAGCGCAAGCATCTAGGTGTGAGTAAAAAGTGGAAGCCGCAGTGGTTTCAGTGTCCCAAGTGTTCTAAAATGTTTAAACGACGGGAAACGTTCATTAGGCATATGCAGCGGAAACATATGAAGGATGAAGACCAAAAAGTGCCAAAGGAGATGTTGGAGAGTTTAAATGATATGAATTTGGCTACGGGTGAAATACCGTGTAAAGAGTGTCCGTTAGCCTTTTCTAGCGTCATGTATTTAAAGTTACATATGAGGAGGAAGCATGATAAATACAAAGAGGACTTTAAACTACAGTGCATGATTTGTAAGCTGTCATATGATAAAATAGAGAGTCTAAAACGCCATGTGAAAAAGAAACATATTAACAACATACTCTGTGAAGTTTGTAATAAGCAATTTGACACTAAAGAAGCGTTCGACAATCACACGCATGATCAAAAACCGATAATAGAGTGTACTATATGTGGTCTTATATTCATGAACCATGGCGGATTGCAAAAACATCTACGCTGCATACATAAAGTAGACACGACTACGAAGAACTTCTTCTGTCAAGTCTGCCAAGCTGGTTTCCATGAGAAACGCCTGCTTAGAAGTCACATGATGAGGGTCCATATGAAAGTGTCATACTCTTGCAAATTCTGCCCCAGGAACTTTAGAAACCGAGAAAGCCATAGGCGGCATGTCATGAGATTTCATCCCGGACACTATCCAGCGACAGACTGTAAGTTAACCTGCCATATCTGTCCGGAGATGTTTGCCAGTGAAACGGATCTGTGTAAACATATACAGACAGCTCACCAAGCTGAGACACAGATTAAAGAGAATATTCCAATTAAAACGGAGTCCGAAGACAATAAGGTACAAAGAACGGAGTACCAATGTACTAGGTGCACTAACACAGAAGTGACTTGGGAGGAATTGAGGAAACACTACGAGAAATGCCACTATGTAGGTACAGATAAACAGTGCCAAATATGCGGGGAAATAGTAACGGAGTTAGAACTAAGGAAACACATGAAAAACTGCCATTCACCGAAGCTAGAGTTAAAGTGTTCTTACTGTGAGTTCATAGCGCCATCTAAACTTAGCTTGACACAACACATACTAAGACACCAGAACGCTAAAACCATTACCTGTGAATATCCGAACTGTAAATACAAAACCTACTTCCAACATGCAATGGATAAACATATGAAGAAACACGAAACTCAAGGTGTCAAATTCCAGTGCTCTAAGTGTCCTTTTCAAACTATGAACAAGTATATATTAAGATACCATGAAGAAATGCATGTAACTGGCCGCAAGAAATACATGTGCGACCAATGTGATTATGCAACCATATTGCCGGCTAATTTGGTTCAGCATAAGTACAAGCATTCCGAAGAGAAGCGCTTCAAATGTGAGTATTGTCCGTTTGCAACTAAGTATAATACGTCTCTAAGGTTTCATGTCAGGAAGAAACATTGTGATCTGCCCTTTCTTACTGGACATCCGCAGAGTAGTCAAATGTTGTAATGTAGGTAGTAGGTAGTGAATTATTCACAGATGTGTGTATAGTTAAGGTATGGCAGTGTAAGTGTCTCATATTGATTTATTTTATTATCAACTCAATATAAATAAAAAATCTATTAATATAAAGTCAAATGTTTTTATTCAACATAAGTACAAGTACAGTACATTCATTGAAAGTCAAAACATTTGCCTGACACTGGTTGTCTCTTAGCATTATAATTCTACCGTTCTACCGTTGGTTCGGAAGCCCTGGCTCGGAGAAGAACCAACAAGAAACTCCGGCTTTCAGGATTTTTTGCCCAGTGCCAGTTACAAAAAAAATTATAAAGAAACATAATTATCTTTTTTTTTATTCCTTACGAAGATAAATGATCATGCTTCTATTTCCAGTCGAATCTTAATTCTATACATTTTATTATGGATCTTAATTTCTCATATATATGGTTGATATCCAGTGGATTTAATTATTATCTTGGCATTTCTTCTCTGCAGGATTTTGCTTTACGAAATGCCAATTAGTTTAATAAGATTTTTTTTTTAATTAACTATTGTAATGACAACTTTTCCGGTGGAAATGTTTTGTTTTTTTTTGACTTTCAATAAGTGATTTTATTATCCTCATATTGAATAAAAATCATTTCATTATTACTAATATAGAAACATGATAACACAATGAAATGTACTTACCAAGTGTTTGAAGTTATACTTATTATTTACGTATTATATATTTACTTGTATAAGAATGTATTTATTTTTAAACTATATCCATACGTATACATTATCAAATTACGTATGAATTTGTCCACATGAAATTTTGCTGGTTTAAACATAAATTAATTATTAAGGTGCTAACATTGAAATATTTGTGCTTATATTAATAACAATTTTTAGGTATATAGTTACTGTAAATAACATGTACTGTAATGGCTCAATGTGTATTTTATTTAAATAACGAAAAAAATTATGTCTTCGGAAATATAAAAATTACCTGTTACGAAAACTAAGCAGGTTTCCTCACGATGTTTTCTCACACTGATATAGTGAATTTTAAATCATAACATGTCTTACACATAACATCACATTTACTAGTCTGTATTTTATTCTGTGTAATAATTAAGTTATTGTAGTTAGTATATATTTTACAGTGTTACTTTCTTTTTATGTTGTAATTTTGCGATGTCAGAATGTAAATAAGGGAATTGAAGTGAAAAACGTAAATTTTTATTTATCTATAAATAATATTTTGTGATTAAAAAAGTATCACACGATTTTATTGAATTTATTTTCTACATTAATAAAATCACATAGGTATTGATGAAATATTATTTTCTGGTCAGTATGTAGTTTACGAGTTTCTAAATACATACATCATCTTGTAAAACAATAATTAAAACCTCTATAACATCACAAGTACGTTATAAATTAATAACAGTTTCTATCCAGTTATATTAAAGATTATATTAAATAAGTTATAGTGTGACAGATTTTTCTGATACTGATTGTGAACTACGAGAATTAAGAGTGAGTGAGTGATTATCGGTGACTGAATTGTCGTTGGAGGAAATAAAAATGAATGAAAATAGTGACTGCAATAGTATAATGCATCCTACGAAAAATTGGGTTAGAAATAAAACGTTAGTTACTGATTGTGTGTATTCAGAAACTATTAGGCAAGTGATTTATGAATTAAATCGATTAATAAATTCAGGTTAATTTAAAACTCTTATCCATATTTATTTCTTACATATTTTTCTATAGTAAATGGAATGAAAACATGTATATGATGATATGATTATTAAAATATTTTGTGCAAAAATCTCCCCGATTATCGGTCCCACATAAAAATGAACGTTTAGACACCCTAAATCGTAATTTAAAACGCGATAAGTTCCGTTAGTTATTAATCATGAGTATAAATCGCTAACCTCTTAAAACTATAGTCAGTCAGAAAAGTTTGTGTCACTATAATAATGGAGCATAATAAGTGACCTATTCTCCTCAAGATTCTTTTCACCCTACAAGGGATTAAAGGACGTGAATGTATATGTATGTATCTAATAATGTCGTAAATTGAATGCAATTTGAAACTTAGTTTTTTAAGGTTACCATAGATAATATTCTTTAATTATTAATGAACCGTATTTGCAATGTATGTAAATAGTATATAATAAATAGGTATTTTAATACTTGTGAAAGGTTGTAAACTATGTACATAATGGTTTAAAATGTAATATTGTAATTGTTCAGCTTAAGATGTATGACGTGTAAATGCAATAAATGAGTTATTCATGGCTAAATTTATTATTTTTGCTTCGATCGTGTTGGGACCCAAGTCCACTAATACGTTACCCCGCAATGTATAATTGTCGTGATATGTATATGACTAAAGCTGTATTCCTGCTCACCTCTTTGAAATGATAACAGTCGCTATTCTGTGAATGGTAATGGACTAACATAGGCCGGGCCAAAAGTATCAAATTAAGGCCACTGAAGTATTACAGTGTCGATACTGAAGTAATATTGTGCCTACAACGCATTAGTGGAGTAAGGCCCCTGGCTTTGTGATGACATATGGAACATTGGCGAGAGTTGTTAGCCCATCGCCCAGTAGATTCCGTTTCTCCCATAGTCCTATACTCACCTCTTACTACATTCCAAGAAGAACGGCAGCTAGTTAGCATTTTTTTCACGTGACACACATAATAATTACTTTGTTTAAGTACAAAAGTGATAGAGAAATACATTCTCAGTAGTATAAGTACACTTTTGTGGTAAGGGCAAACATCAACGACCTCCGTGGCGCGATCGGTTAGACACCTGAACGCTAATCGTGAGGTCCCAAAGATTCCCGGTGGAGGCAGAGTTAAGAACTATGCTTTTCTACTGCTTTCCAGTCTGGTCGTTGATTATTATTATATGCTATATATGTATTTATATATGTATAATATGTATATATTTCTTAAATATACGTTGACTAGTATCCTTAACACAAGTCTTAAATGTACTTACCGAGGTGCTAGTTCAATTGGTGTAATAATGTCCAAATATTATTATTATCAAGAACAAATCTACCTATTCCTCGGTACAGGTAAAAGTCAGTTACGTGAATTTATATGTACGATATACTAAGGTAAGGCCAATTTCACACATTCAATCCAGAACCAGCGTGGGAATATGTACCACACATAAACCACATTCACGTCCTTCAATCCCTTTTGTGGTAGACAGAATTCCTAAGACACTCCTCGATTATATTTACCATAAACATATACATTCACGTCCTTTGGTCACTTAGTGGGTATTTCAAACCTCGGAGACACGATATCTCCAATATTACTTTTGTAATGAATATTGGTGTTGTTATGTCAAATAAAACATTGGTCACAGGTCACTAGCTCATCACCCAATATATTCCATTCCATTTTCCCTAGTACTTTAGTTGCCTCCTACAACATGTCAGGAAGAACGGCAGCATGTTAGCATTCATTTTACGTCCCAGACTAGCACGGGACATAACTAACATGGTAATAATAACATTGAATCAGTATTTTGCTGACAGATTGGTAGCCCATCACCCAATAGATAATACTACACTGAGTCTAGTCACTTAGTCGCTTGTTACCGACATCGTGAAGAATGGTAGCTAGTTACAGTTATATTCTATTTATGTCCATATAAAGTAGTAAACAAATACACGATACACAGTGTGAGAATGTTTATTTAAATAGAATAGGTACCTACCTATCTCTATTTTGTAATAGTCATAGAAGCTTCTACGACCGTTACGTTTCGTTCTGTCGTCTATCTGACGTCACCCGATAATTACAATACAAATTATTACAAAGCGTTCTTATTCTAGAAGCTTGTTCGTGGAACGGCGATTGCATAATCGTTTGTTGATGTATTTGTTGGAATTATCATGTTGATAGGATACTTTTATAGAGTGTGGCATTATAAAAGTTTGCTTAGGAAAAGAATTGTATAAGAAAAATGGAACGTGGCGGACTGCCAAAAATGTACTAACTTTACTACGAGTGGTGTTATCAATGAACGTTGAAATGTATCGATTAAAATATTTTTTTTCATTATTAATTAGAGATGACTGATTTTAATTTATTTTGTTTGTAACTTAATGAATAACATTGATTAATGCATTTAGAAAATTTTATATTTTTTTACAGAAGTTTCAAAGCAAAAAAGTTATCACATTAATAATTCATACCTACACGAATTAACTACATTTATTAAATGATTTCTAATACAGTTCAAACTGGCATTAAATTCGAGAAAACTCTCTGAGCGCGCTTACCGATAATCAAGGTGAACATGTCCCTGTAACATTCCCTAAACCGATTCACTCTATTAAAGAACACCTCGTTTATGAATATTACTTTAATAAATACTTTAACGGGATATAATTTCATTCATGTGTAATATTTAGTTCAAAACAGGACATTCTTGCTTAACAACAGAATATTCCACGATGTTCCTGGAACCTTGAACTTATCGACATCAAACGTCATCGACCAAAACACGAGTAATAACACTAAACTGCAATTTCTCGTTCATTCACGCGACTTCAGTCTGCATGCTGGTAGCATTTTAAATAAATTCTGGGTCGTGTGACTTCAACTCACGTTTCTGTGTATTAACAAGTGAACCTTTATCATTGCTGGAAGAAGCCAGTTCGGTTTAACGACGCGCGCGCGAGCTCTCAGCTAAACGAGTGTTCTTCTAGTGCGACACTAATGTAACAAAAAGATTCTAGAAGGATTTTTTGAACTGCTGATTTTGTTGTGTTTTTATTCGGTTTTGTTGAGTTTATCCATTATGCATCTGCTGGAGTTGCCTGATGTGGTGTTAGAGAACATCTTTTTCTATCTAACATTTGATGAAATAGCCAAAAACAGAGTTGTAAGTATAGAATACTGTTGACTAGACAATTCCTAATTTTGGTACTTAGCAAATTGTTTTTTTCACTGTAACATATGATTTATACTGTAGTAAACTATATTACACATCTAATCCCATTAGAATATACTTATATTATCTTTGTTTACTAATCAATAATGATAAAAAATAAACATGTTCTTTATTTGCCTTTGAGGAATATTCTATAGAGTTCTGAGAATGAATCATGCTTGAGAAGCATAAGTGCAAGCAGGGAGCACTATTTATAGATTGTCTTTGTGTTTCCTATTCAGTTTCTATAGCTACATACTACATAAAACCCTACATTAGCTACCTAACTACTGAGATATAAATACTGAAGTACATATTATTCAATAAGTTAATATTGTTTTCATTGTTTATTAAAATTTTGAAAGATTGTTAAAAGAAAATGATTATGTGGTTTTTATACATAGATAAACGCATAAATGTTATGAATATACATCATAAAATTGTATTAATTATGCTGTTTTCCAAATATAAATAAATGAGATATTTTAAAGTTGCACTTACGAAACGAAATCATACAGAAATAAGAAGTCATCAAGTAGAAAAGCATGTATTGATTATGACTGTAAATTGCAGAATATTTTTCATATCAGGATAACAAAGTATCTATTGTTTTCTTCAAATTTGTGAGCAAAAGACCTTGACAATACCATAATGTATAAACTCAATTATTTGTTGTTGTATTTAGTGTAAGTACTATTTAATCAACCCATTGTCTCTCCGGTCACACCAAATTATAAAATGATCAGACACACTTACTTTTTAGTCACATCCATTAACCTGTTTTTGTGTAGATAGGCAGGTTAACAAATAACAGTTAGTAGTAAATAGGTATTGTTTAGGATAGTTATTCTATGGTCTAATCAAATCAAATCAAATATCTTTATTTGCTTTCACACACATTTCAAGATGTTAGGTAGGTATACAAAAGTAATGTTTCAGTGTGGAAGACCAAGTCAAGTTGGCATGCAAATGTCAGCACCCACGCACTCAAATTTTTGATGGTTAAAAGAAAAAAACAAACTAAACACAAATTTTAATTAAGTTTAAATAGTATTAGATTTGGTAATATATTAAAATAAATCATACTAGATAAAACTCAAACTAGTTAACTGGTTACCATGAGAACCAGATAGTCAGTACTCAATGTGATAGGTCACAAGGTGTGTCACCATTCACAAGTACCGATTTATTATTCTGAGGATTAACTATGTATAATATTTCTCACATCATAGGTCGCATTAAGGATAACTATCCACGTTGTATTGGTATTGACTTAGACAACATTGTTAGGAAACCTGCCTTATCTTTGTAATAGAAATAATAATCAGAGGCCCAAGTCTACTAATGCATTCAAGAACAAACATAATAAGCAGTATATAGTGCGAAGTTGGTAATACAGTAGCACAAATGTCAAATTTCGCTTTGAAAATGGTGAATATTGTCACTTGCTAATCCACTGCCAACTTCACACTATTACTGATATGACATAAAACTGTTATTTTGTAAAAGCATTAGTGGACTAAGGCCCTCGGTTTACTGATTGATACACCTCCAACTACTTAACAAGAGATTATAAATAATATGTATGTATGTGTCTATATCTATAATATATATGTTCTTATTTATGTTCCCCTAAGTACGATTATGAATTATAATGTAACAATTTTATGTATGAGTAAGTATTATATCTGTATTTGTATATTATAAATAAATTATTTTGTGTATGTATGTTTGTTATTTATTATATGCAGCTTGTGATAATTTCCCGATCGGGTGCTGCCGGAGGACCAGTGATGCAGCCTAGCTGCATTGCATACTGAGGCAGCACCTTTTCTCCGCATCAATGGTTTTCTTTACATAAGTTTGTGTTTTTGTTAATATAGTGAATAAAGTTTCTTTCTTTCTAAATATATGTGTGTTTAAAATCCTTTTCAGGTATGCAAGCAGTTCAATGAAATATGCATGCGTATGCTGAACCGTGGTTTCCTAATCATAGAGAGGCGTCATGCCATCGCCCTCAAAACTGTGAAGGCGCAGCTCCCGCGCCGAGAGTCAGAAAGAAGGTATGGTCTTTAGGAGGGGGTGCTGTTGTGTAGAGCAGGGCTGTCCAAACCACTGCCCGCGATTACTGCGGCCCATTGAACCTTTTTAACCAACTTAAAAAAAAAGTTCGGTTCGGGTACACCGACTACAAAGAGATCTGTACCCACTGCATATAATAATACGGCCCACCAATGTATTTAGTCTTTTTTATTGGCCCTGGGTCCCATCTAGTTTGGACACCCCTGCGTTAGAGCATAGGTGGTTTGCTAGTCCTTCTCATTGTTTGGAAGTTCATGAGTTTGGTTCCTGTAATTAGGTAATAGAGAATCAAAAAGGGATAAGTTATTATTAGACAATTAAAAGTCATTGAAGTGTCAAAGTTATTAAAGTGTCAAGTTTAATGTATTTGGTTTACCTAAAAGTCATTGATGACAGATAGGAAAAAAATTTTGTGTCATAATTGACAGTTAGATATGTCAAGGGTCTCAATCCAATAATATTGTAAAATACCAAACCAAACTTGAAAGCTTTTAAATATAATCATAACATGAAAAGATCAATATATGCTTTTGAAGAAATGGTTAACCACCTATTTGATTTGTATCTAAATATTTTTCATATTATTTTTTTATTAATGTACCTAAAAAATTAACACAGCAGTGCCCCCTTGAATAGGCTTTGTTTGTGAAAGGTGGACTATTGAACTATTTAAATCTTAAAAGTATTTTAAAGTCCACTTTCACAAGCAAAGTTTTTATGTGCATGTGTGACCACTTTTATTCTGTCATTGTTATGTCAGTCAACATTTCATCATTAGCATTTGACAATATGTAATGTCATTAGATATCGGAAAGATATATTTATTTACCTTACTAATGAAATTTACTAATTATTCTACTTAAGAAATGTACTTAATTCATTATCGATTGAATGATATTTGTACTTATAATGAATAAATTAAATAAGGTTCTATTAAAAGAACATTAAATTCAGTAAAAACATTGCATTCTCTTCTGAAATCACTACTTGCTTCTGCCCTAGAAAAACTGACGTAAACATGTCAAATTACTTTGATAAAACACTCCAATCTATCAATCATAATTCAGTGTCACATATTATGCTTGAATTTGTAAACATACATGCACCTTAAGTCCATCTTGATGAAAGATACCCATTTTCATCACTTTTGCTATGTAAGTTAATTAGGCAATATTCATAATTACACCAAACAGTAAATTCTTATTCCTTGGAATAGACAATAGTTTATGTCTGTAAATGAAATGAAATTTTTTTTATTTACTAAAAGGATCATAAAAACACTTAATAAAAAAAATAATGCAATCTAATATTGCCTTTCACATAAATTCAATCTTGAAAATAAATCTAATTACTGAGACTAATTAAATTATTTGTCTGAAAAAAAATGCTAAGAAAATCAGTCAATTTTTAACAAATTGTAATATTAGCATTGAATACTGACTATCTAGTGAAATAAAATGTGGGTTAGATGTAACCATAAATTCAGTAATTTTTACTTGTCTGCAAGGGATAATGATTGTCAAATGTATTAATTAAGTTTTTTTTAATAAAGTTTAGTTAAAATTCAATAAATAGTTTTGCTTTGAGCCTTGCTTTTGCTGTAACAAATTATAATATAAATAGAATTCTATGTAGGAAGATTATATTATGCATTCTAGTTATTTAGAATATAAGGACGGCATTGCTTTAATTGAATCCCTAAAATGCTATCTGACCTAACTTTGATATCAAATGTATGTAAATATCCAAATGCGTCAAACAATGCTTGGGGAAATAATGGGTTGCCGTTAACCTGCAATTAATTTAGATAAATCATAGCCCACTTTAAATCAAATATCTAGAAAATTTTAAGGCAGCATCACATACAGTTTTCCAGAAGAAGCTGTCCGTATGATGAATTCAAATAAAGTTACCTATAACACCAATTAAGCATAATTTGCTTACCCAATTCAATTTGTAAACAAATTTTGCTTAACAATACATAGATTGACATTCCATAGGCATGGGAATCATTGAATGAATGTGTTTGTTAATAAGTGAATGAATGAATGAAGTCTTTAGTCATAACAACTTAGTATTAATCCAGTCAATAATATTGTTTGTATGTATCTACTAACGTTTTCAATGGGTTACAATATGGGCTGTTTTGTGGGGATATATAAAGGTGGGAATTGTTTAGTCTTGACATTGTGAATGTTTAAACTATACCTATCTATGGCTACGTTTGTTTTGTTTCTATAAGTTGGGTTGGGATCTGTTTAATTCGATAGATGATGCAATTTATAGTAAATTATATATTTTATTACAAGTTATTTTACTAAAGTAGTAATTTAATGTAAAGTAGTAATTATGTTAATAAAGAACATTACATCATCTAAGTAATAGTTTTGAGTGTTTGTAAAGAAATTTGATTATTAAATATCAAGTAAACAAAATTTTGTATCAACCTAAGGCAATATTTGTAAGAAATATTTATATATAAAGATATGTATAAATTATAGTTTATAAATTCTACTATCAACAATCTATACCAATAGATTTGAAATTTCAATAATTACCACAAGCTTGAACTTTAAATTCTTTACAAACACATCAAACTACCCTAGTCAATCAATTCATTCAATGTGGGGTAACACCCCTTCCCTATTGCAGGTACCACCCCCTATCGAGACACTGTGACATCCTTTCCTCAATCGAGACGAGGATCTCCATGCTTAACATGACCTATTCCAAGTTCATTGAATGCGGCATGTGCTGCTTTATACCAGGAAAGGTGAGGCTTATACATTGGAACAATTGGGTTCGAGGTAACATAACGGTGAGGGAAAACATCGTGAGGAAACCTGCCTATCTCTCAGGATAGGTAATAGTCACTGCCTATATACGGCGATACGGTTCACTACCTATCACGTTGGGTGCTGTCTATATAGTGATACGCGAGCTTTGAATGACCCATACTTAACATGCCTTCGAAATTTCGGAGCTGGGCATTCAAGCCTCTGGCTACCCCGCTATAAAAAAAAGGGAGTGTGTATACACAAGTCGTGAAGCGTATGTTATGTTATGAGTTCGAGGTGTCCATAGAATCACAAAGTTCGCAGTTGTGGAGGACACACGAACCTCAGACTATTTAGTATGATGTAGTGTAATGTGAGAAGTGTAGCTACATTTCATATCGTACCTTATTAGCCGTAGTTTACCGAATATTACGTTGACGGAAAAAGTGTGAGGAATCCCTCGCAACAAGTAATAGTATGTGCTTGCAAATGACGACCACGAGACACGTTAAGTACTATACTTATTCTTGTACTAAAGGCGAACGTTAAGATATACATCTAAACCTTGAATCACTCTATCTATTAAAAAAATGTTTCAAAGATTTAAGCATACAAAGGAACATAGGGACAGAGAAAGCGACTTTGTTTTATACTATGTAGTGATAGTCCTAGAACCCTAATATGTATATATATACATATATATGTAACACCTATCCACAATTTCCAGGTAATAGACGAAATAGCCAGAGTCCTCAAGACAGTAGAAACATCGACCACGCCGCCTAGAGCCCACGAGGTGTTGCAGGAACTCCGAGACATCTCGAGTATGGCCATCGAACACTTCGACGAGAAACTGTCCCCGGTATACCGGAAAAGGATGCGAGAGGGAGAGACCAAGACTCATATGGTGCCGCATCATCAGGATAATGGTGAGGGTAGCTTGGAGCTTTTGATGGTTGTGTTAGGATGACCCTCCGAAGCTTTTTAAAAAAACACTTTTTATTCCCGAACCCGTTTATTGGGTTGCGCTCGCGGCAAGAGTTGATACAAGACTAATTGAAATGCGCTAAGTCCGATTTATATATAATAATGAAATTGCTGACACTTAGGTTTTGACCATACACATTTCTAACGTAACAGTACCTTGGAGCTTTTGTTGGTTGTGATGCCGTTGAGCGGTCCTGGTATAGTATCAGTGTTGCTGGGTAGTAGGTAGCAAACTAAGTTGGCTCGGGATATTTGAGAACTGATTATGGTGTTTTTGTTGGTTGTGATGCCAGTGAGCGGTCCTGGTATAGTATCAGTGTTACTGGCCTTCTTCTTCTTCAGGTGCCATCTCCCAATAGGAGGTCGGCCAATCGTATAGCTTGATTTTACTTTAGGTTTTTAATCATCAAGGCAAGCTGGACTTTATTGACTGCTGCACGAAACAGTGATCTTGAGCTCATATTGAACCACTGCCGAACTGTTACTGAGCACTGGATAACAAACTTAGGTTGGATTTCACCGAATGCATAGCAAAGTCTGATTAGTTAAACAGAATTAAACTTAATCCCAATCAATTTTCGTAGTTGATTGTGATTTTCGCAAAATGGATTTCACGGTGCTGTATTTAATCGTGGTTAAGAAATCGCCTCTTTTCGTTTTGTTTACGCGATTTGACATTGGCAAATGTCAAAAACCGCATAATAAAAAAAATTATTAAAAAAACCCGTATATTTTCATTTTTTTTTAATCTATTCGCCCAATATTTTGACAGCTGCCCTAACTCGGGTTAGTCACTTGAATTGACGAAAATCGGCCAATTAAGCCTTAACCACGTTTAAGCCTAAACATGATTATTTTTGCAACGGTGAAATCAGAAAACCGTGATTAAGCTCTTTAACCCACATTAGCGTGTCTTAATCGTGTTTAGTAAGTTTGGTGAAAACCGCCCTTAGTTGGATCAGGATATTTGAGTGCTGATTATGGAGCTTTTGTTGGTTGTGATGCCATTGAGCGGTACCGGTATAGCATCAGTGTTACTGGTAACCAAACTAAGTTGGATCAGGATCTAATTTGAGAGTCAGGATAGTGGTCAGAGAGGATAGGAGATAATATAAATAGATTTATCATTTTGTGTTCTCTGTGAGACATATTTATGGAAATGAGCGCATTTATTTTCCTATGTATCCTTGTTTTTATGTATTTATTTTCTGTATTTCTTTTCTGTTAATAAATAAATAAATATATGAGGTCATTGAGCGGTACCGTCATAGTATCAGTGTTGCGATTGGTTGGAAACCGTGACACATCAATTTGGATAGGGACCTTTTTAGTAGCACTAACTAAATACTATTGATTTATAATTTGAAAATAGATTAATAGAAAGTTAGATGGACGAAAACAAAACAAAAAGGGAAAAATAAACAAAAAATAATAATTTTTGAATTCGAACCAGTAGTTCCTAAAATTAGCGCGTTCAAACAAACGAACTCTTCAGCTTTATAATTATAATATTAGTATAGATTATAATTATCTCATATTATGATGCCGTTTGTTCCAGGCCTGAGCAATCTGTCAGTGGCCATAAAGCAGGAGTTCCTGAACATCAGGCGGAGGTCCAACCTCAACTCCAAACTAGCGCTCTACCTCGCCTCCCAGTACAAGAGGTTCTTCAAACGGGTGAGGCCATACACATATAAAGACAAATGTTTTATCACTACATAGTATAAAACAAAGTCGCTTTCTCTGTCCCTATGTCCCTTTGTATGTTTAAATCTTTGAAACTACGCAACGGATTTTGATGCGGTTTTTTTTAATAGATAGAGTGAGTCAAGAGGAAGGTTTATATGTATAATAACATCCATTAAATAGTGGAATAGGCTTTATATTTTATACCCAATTTCATTATTATTATTGCGAACAATTGCAATTTCAGAATGCCATACACATTGCACGGCAAATCATGCAGGATCGCGACGAATGGGGATCCGTGGTCACTGCCATATCCCTCTGTAGACTGTGATTTGTATATAAACATTTATTTATTTCCATAAATGTACAATAATGTCCTAACAGGAGAACCTTTCGACATTATAGGAGTAACAATAAAAAAAAATTAACATAACGTAACAACACATAACAATAAAAAAATTAACATAACAAAACAAACAGAGAGATTAACTCATTTCGTAGCATATATAGCGCATGGCAACCCTCGTAGTCAGGCTTACTGCAGATGAAGAGGTCCACCATGTCGGCTAGGCCGTTAAGCAGCCGGATGCCACGCACCAGCGGCGACTGCCGGAGCAGCTCGGTACGACACCAGGGCACCTGCAAAAACATATACATTCACGTCCTAGAATCTTAGAAAAAGAATAGAAGAAAATTAACACTGAATTGCGCACTTTTGTAGTTGTAACAAATGGAACTAACTCTCGACATACAATAGGCATGTGAACTAGACAAAAATCTTCAATAACTAAAGCAAATTAAATAAATGACGCTTTGACAGATTAACCCTATTGACTATAGCATAATGCCTATTCGTATTGGTCAATTTTAGCATTTTTATAGTGGTAGTGATGGAATTTATATTAAAACTAGTGGCCCGCTCCGGCTTCGCATGGGTATAAAATATATAGCCTACTCCACTATTTAATGGATGTTATTGTATATATAAACCTTCCTCTTGAATCACTATCTATTAAAAAAACCGCATCAAAATCTGTTGCGTAGTTTCAAAGATTTAAGCATACAAAGGGACATAGGGACAGAGTAAGCGACTTTGTTTTATACTATGTAGTGATTTGTAACGGGTTGCTAAACTTGCGTAAATCCGTAGTCCCGTTCCATCCATTATCCATTGTATTTACGTCCAAGCTAGCATAGAAATGTTCTTTATTTTATTAGTATGTACGTACATAATTATTTATTACAATATTTGTTTGCAGATGTCTTTCTACAAAAGGGTGGTGCTGCGTCAAAGGAAAATGATTCGAGAAATGACTAAGAAGCAAAATGAACAGGACACTTCTATAGGTAAGACAAACACGCTCACATCCATAGAGCTACATAAAGTGGTCAGAAATACGAATATAGAAAGCCCTATGTAATCCCTTTGTCGCCTCTTATGAAACCTTCACTAGTAATAATAATAATAATATTTGGACATTATTACACCAATTGAACTAGCCCTTTGGTAAGTACATTTAAGACTTGTGTTAAGGGTACTAGTCGACGTAAATTTAAGAAATATATACTTATTATATATAGATAAATACATATATAGCATATATAATCAACGACCAGACTGGAAAGCAGAAGAAAAGCGTAGTTCTTAACTCTGCCTCCACCGGGAATCGAACCCGGGACCTCACGATAGCGTTCAGGTGGTTAACCAACCGAGCCACGGAGGTCGTCACTAGTGAAATGCATCGACTACGTTGAGGGAAAACATCGTGAGAAAACATACCTGTTCCCCGGAACAGGCATTAATCGATGCTAGTAAATGGTGACATGGCTTACCACCTGTCGCATTGAGTACTGACTATATGGTCAACACGTGGTGTAAAGGTGACCATAGAATTACTATATCATGAACTTTTAATTTCTTCGAAAGGGTTAATGTCGTGAAACTATTGTTTTTCTGTGGTCCTGCAATATATGTATAACATAAACATACGCTTCACGACTTGTGTATACACACTCCTTTTTTATTGTGGCTATGTAGTCAGAGGCTTGAGTGCCCATCTCCGTTTCGAAGGCATGTTAGGTATGGGTCACTCGAAGCCCGCGTTTCACTAGATAGACAGCACCCTACGTGATAGGTATTGACCCATATCGCCGTATACAGGCACTTACATAATACTACGTTCCAATAATGAGTATATTGTGTACATTTGCTTACAGCGGACTTGAAAAAGAGGATTGAGGAGTGCGACATCAAATACAATGAGCTCACGCATACGAATCAGGCGGTTGGAGGAAAAGTTATTGAAGGTATTCATTTATAATTAAATTTATAGCTTTAATAGGCTCTGTGATAGTCTAGGACGTAAAGAAAGATACTAAAGTCTATTCATGGAAGTAAATAGTGACGTCAGCTAAGTTAGGTACCCTGAACAATGACATACATATTCGTACACGTACTCTAGTCCCTTTTAGGGTGAAAAGAACCTTGGAGATATGAAAAGTGACGAGTCTCTCAAAAATATTTGTACAGCCATAGTTGTCGACGCCAAAAAGGATTAAAGGCCGTGAACGTATATCGACACCTAACGGCGCACTTGTCCTGAACGCCATTTAGCAAACGGAGAGAGGTTTCAAGTTGAAAAAGTTGTTTAAAGTAGAAATATCGTATATTTTTGAACGCTTAGCCGCCATTTCGCCATGAAACCAACACCAATCGACTCAGAAAAATAATTGAATCGAACTGTATAATTAACTCATTTTCGCTAACGTCGTTTAACGTCTAACCCATGTATGGTGTCGATATGTATGTATGAGTATGTGTTGAGTGCGCGTGCGTGGGTTGCAGCGGCGGCGGTGCCTGCGGCGGGGGCGCAACCACTCCGTCACTTCGCCAGCCAGATCAAGCTGGACCTCTCGGTGCTGCCCATCGGCACTGGTAACGCCGCCGCCGGGAAACGTACGTATATCTCTACCTGTTAATTATTTTAATTCTTTATTAAGCCATTCACCACTAAGGTTATGTCGGCTGAAGTACAAACACTGATGCCACGGCGTTTGCACTTCTTGTTATTTCATCGCCATGGTTACAACAACGCCACCAGTCGCTACAACCGAAGAAAAACGAAATCGAAGCTCCAATTCTTCTCTTCCTTGTTCTTCGGTTCGTTCCAGTTGAGGATTCAAATCTTATCCCAAAGCAAACATATTTAGCCAATTTGGCATCACAACTGACTAAATATTCAGCCGAAAATAATTATTTGTATTTCAACTTTCACTGAGCTGCTGACTTTGTTGATGAACCATAGATGACTGATCTGTTAATTATTAATATAACATAAAGTAACAAGCCCTTCACGACTTGTGCATCTCCGCAATTTCGAAGGCATGTTAGGTATGAGCCACTTAAAGCCGCGTTTCACTAAATAGACAGCACCCAACTAGAATGCCGTGTCGCCGTACATAGGCACTGGCTATTACCTTTCCCTAAGGATAGATAAGTTGCAATGTTGTCCCTCACCGATATAACTGTACTTCGTTTTATATATATACGAGTATATACTTCCTTTCCTCCAGTCTCTTTCAGGATAACAGAGAATCTCGAAGCCCAATGGGATTATTCAACAAAGTAAAGTTCGTAGTTATACGTACTATAGTATTCGCCAAGCTCCTGATACGTGCAGTCATGAGAGCTCCTAAGTGAGAGTGAGGTCGTAGTGATGCATCGTGTTATTATCGACCTTAGCACTAATAAGCTTTATGACTATAGTTTTAAGAGATTCGCGATTTACACTCATGATTAATAACTAACGGGACTTATCGCGTATGTTTTTATATAACGGGGAGTCTGCCCGTGCCCATGGCTGCTGCAACGTAGCCGAAACGTCGGGTTAATAAAGGTAACTTTATTATATAAAAACATACGCGATAAGTCCCGTTAGTTATTAATCATAAGCTTTATGACGGCTCGTACCAAGTGGTTGTTGGATACTATACAACAAATAACTAATTAAATTACTATTTTATTGTTCCTAGTCTATGGCTCCGAGGTTTTTTTCACCCTGAAAGGAATTGGAGGACGTAAATGTAGATGTAGTTTATCACAGCTGCTGTAGCGTTTCAAGTTTTTGACAATAGGAAAAATATATGCTCTCAGCCGCGTTCAATGGTCGTAGCTATTGCCAAAATTAAGCAGCGCTAGGAGCATGGACTGGTGATGAGTATTGCCTAGTGAAAAGTATAGTTTGAGTTGCTTAACACCTCTAATGACAACTGTGTTGGTTTCCCAGTTTAACGTAGGACGACTAAACCACCTGAGTATCTTAATTCCTGTATGTATGTAAACATTGTTTTCTTCCAGTACTATCCAACATAAAACCGCGTAAGCCAGTAATCAAGCTGCCAAGCTTCACAGAAAAAGAGATTCCAACCCAACAAGATGAACAGATCCCCACTACATCATCAGCCCCTAAACCTTCCAAGAAAGTGTCTCCCATAGAGAGAATACAAGAGTACGCTGAACAGATCAGGTTACTGTCACAGGAGTCTAAAAAGAGGAGTTTAGGTTTCGTAACCGAAGGCAGTTGTAAGAAGCAAAAGCTTGGATAGAATGAGTGAAGTTATTGTACAGTTCGGTCATTGATTGAATGATTGAGTGAAGTTCTATGTACAGTTCGGTCATTCATTGAATGAGTGAGTGAAGTTTTATGTACAGTTCACTCATGGATTGAATGAATGAGTGAGTGAAGTTCTTTGTACAGTTCAGTCATTTAGGTTTTGTAGCTTAGTGTAAATGAGCAGCTTCATTCGGTTGTAATTTCCAAAATTGTACAGTACATTATATAAAACAGAAAGTATGAGTAAGTACATACATTGAATAGTTATTTTGTAGGTTTCGAGAGTGAATGGTTAAAGAGATTGGTTTTTATGCTCATGTAGTGTATTATTTATTTTTATTTCATAAGTGTGAGCGTTTGTGGGCTATGATTTAATAGGTAGTTTTTTTAGTTACGTGTGAATGAATGATCTTTTTTTTAAGTACACAATTGTACAGCTGTTTAATTTGATCTGTTTATCTTTTTTCTTTAGTGACAATTTAGTCTGATTGAACTAGATTAAAAAAAAATATCTACAAAAAAACATTTATGTACTAAATGAATTCATTACATGCATATCGAAAAATCTCCCACTGAAATATAAGTTTTACTTATATTAAATATGAATATATACAGGGTGAAATTTTCATCCCTGGCAATACTTCAAGGGTAGATTATATGATCAAAATTATGCAGCCTGGCATAATTACTTTAGTACCCTCCAGTACTAAAATATGGAGAAAAGCCTCCTCAAAGTTTCGGAGCCAATTCAGAATTGCCCTACATTATTTCACAGCTGTAAAAATCTAAAAAATTTTTAATTTGATCTGTTTACGGTTTCTGCTTTTCATACCCAAAAACATAAAAGTTTTATTGTTTCCATGCTTCCAATGAAAATTATCAAAACACATTACACATACATGGTACACAATGACAAATACAATTCCATTTCACTAGTTCTTCAATCTTTGTTCATTTTAATCCATATCAATAACTATTATAATTAATAATAAATAATTTCAAACGTTATTATCGTCTTGCGAAAAAAACAATAACAATTCAATAAAAATTATAAACAATTCAATTTAGAGTAATTCTATTTTTTTAAAATTTAATGGTCTGGTTACATGTCTCAAAACTACATAAAGTGACAAAATAGTCATCACATACTAAAATAAATAATTTTATTATTCTTGATTATCTTTTCATTGATTTATTCTTCATCTCGTCCTACAAAATAATTCTCGTAGTAAGTCGAAAGTATGAAATGTAATGCACTTCACCCTGGCTGTATGACGCAACCTTTACTTTTTCTTTACATTTATCTGTGGCTAATTTATTTATTTGACTATGTTTGTTACGCTATGGCGGTAAACAGTATTCTTGTTGTCTGAATTTATAATTTCAAGTTAAATTGCTATTTCGTCGAACAATAATGGTGGATGATGTTTATTAATGATGTGAAAGTAAAACATGGTTTAGTTATGTCAATGTAAATTCAAAATTTAGTGGAAATGAAGTGAAATTAGTTACTGAAATCCTTCGAGGTTATTATTATCTAAATGAAACATAGAAATTTTAATGGAATCAAATGTTTTAAAGAACTTATCAAAGCGTACTATGGGAGATTAATTAGTAACCAGCATTGAGTAAACACGCGATTCAATTAAGTACAATCCCTAACCGGCTAATATTCATGTTGTGTTATTGTGTGTAGTGATGATTATTTGGATTAAATAAAAGAATAGTGCTTAACATTGTCGTAATTAATGTTTAAAGGAAACCATTCGAGTATGTTCTATTGGCACCCTGACCTGTGAAACAGGTCTCAAGGTTAATGAAAAAAGTTTTATTCAAGATGATATCCTCGTCCACAAACACCATATTACCATAGATAATACATAGAACGTAAACTTACTATTTATGAATGAACATGACCTTGGTAAGTAGTACGTAAACAGGGTACCCATGTGTTGGGGAAAATTAAAAATTAAAATTTAAAAAAATGTCCAAAATTTCCAAAAATTTCCTACCTTTTTTATTATGAAAATGGGTTCTATAGGTGCTGCTAATAACCAGGTTAAAATTTTGCCAGTTATGAATCTGTCACCCTGTATATACATTTTAAGATCATTATTTCTCAATGGGTAGTTCAGATATTGGCATGACACTATATGGCTACATCTAACCCAACAACAACACTCCATAACAGATAGTCAGCGCTCAACGTGATTATTTATAATGTGATTATATAAACAAGCATAATGCAGAAAGTTATAAGTTAAAACTAATATCTAGCGACCTCTAGTTTTAAATGTCTGTATTTGTATACTGTTATATTAAGTTTTGAAATTTAACTCAAGGTTGTAACAACAAGTTTGTAAATAAATAATATTCGAGATGATAAATATTGGCTAAAAAGTTAAAAGTATATAAATAAATGTCCTAATAAAACAATCTTTTTGTATGCTTTTATTGTTTAATTGAATAATTGGTAGGGTTGCCAAAAATAGAAAAAAGGTAAAATAGTTTTTCTTTCTATTTTTCTTTTTAATTTGCATGTAATATACCTAAAGTAAATTATATACAAACACGGTACGATATAAAATCCTCATATATCACTTTTACTCATAATTTAACATACAAATACATAACTACACTTCACACCCGATTCTACAGGGGGTTTCCATATTTCCATATTCCATATATAACGCTTCTATATTAGAAAAGCCCTCCATAAAAATCCACATACACGGAGGTTAAATGTACTATACTCAGGAAAGGTGAAGTGTAGAATCCATATACTTGTACATATTATACATACATACACATCAAGCCGTTTCCCTGTAGAGGGTTAGGCAGAGATCACGGAGACATATAGGAGAAAATGATTGAATAATTGATTGTTAATGTCCGCCTAAATTAAGTTGTAAATAGTACTTTAATTTAGGTATGGCTTTGTAAATATTTAGATTTATAATAGTAGTAAAAAATATTTAAAAATGCGTATTTATGTAAAAGAGAACATAGCAAGGAAACCTGCCTATTCTCCGGAATACGCAATAGTCAGAGTAATTTACTTGGTAATATGGAAATGTCATAAATGCTAATTATGTTATTTATTACCTATATAAATGGTATTAGGTGTTTTCAATACGTTTTTCTAACCGAAAATAATGGTCACCCATCCAGATACTACGTTGATTGCTTAACATTTATTATCTAACCTTTTATATTACAGTTTTTAGTTACTAATAAGCTTATATACCTATATACTGTCTATTTATTTATATATTTTGTCCCTAACAATGCAACGTTATATTACTGATTTAATTTATTTATTATATTATATTACTATAAGAATATCCCAATCTTCATACATTTTCATTCACAATTCTACAGTACATTTTGTATGTAAATTGGTGAATATTTTTGCTTTTTGATATATGTGTTGTGTTTAACATAAATGTAGTTCATTGAAGTAATATTAACAATGGTTTAAATAAACAATGTAAGAAATGTTTACAAATTAACATTAGCAATAACATTATTTGCCTCGAAATATTAATTCGGACTGATTATGTAAAATATTAATTAGGTTGTTCATGTTTTAGGTTATACGGTGTAAAATTAATCCAATTAGAAATAAATATATGTAATCGAGGCCTTTTTGGTGTTAAATTAATGTTTTATTTACTAAATTGTGTAGTTTTATAATTTATGTTACACTGCCATCTATAATATATATTTGGAAGTTTTAAGTTGTCACTAATTACGTCAAATGTCGCTAACACTATCATATATACTCTATTCGGGTTAAGAAAATACTGTCATCATGACATTGGGCTAGGTTAGCCACCCTGACCAATGAAAAGTAAGTAAATGAGAAAACAAGTCACATTGACCAATAGTAGACAACCCTTATCACATCTGATTGGTCAAGGGGCGTGGTTTAATTGAATGAATACGAAGAGTAATTTTTCTTAACGCTAATAGACTATAGTTTCAGGTTTTACATACTAACCGATCTTAATAGATTACTCATGCTGTCATATATGTAGCTAAGTTAATCCTCTGTATAACTTCAAAGAATCATTAATAATAGTTTTGTGTCTTTAAAAATGAACTAAAAGATTTTATCGTATCATTCTCCATGTTTTGATCAAATGTTTACTTTTATTATACTTTACTTTTCCTGTTATGGTTATAATCAAACTATTGAATACCTTTTGATGATATGGAATAGTCTTGTCTCAGATATTCCTTAACGGAATAGGCTAATAACAGTCTTTCAGTGACTATGGTTATTGAAACATTTCATCACTCCGATATAGTAAAGATAAATCTTTGTTCAAACTTTATCTATGTAAATGTGTTTTAACAAAACATTTATTTACTTATTAACAAAAATCTATAAAAGTTCACGCTAAACTTTTATAAATAGTAACAATAAAAAACGTTTATTTTACAATTACAAGACACACACGAACACTTAATACAACTTTTTTAAAACACAGATTTTAATACAAACACACAAGTAGTTCTAAAAAGGTTCCCACTCAGCTTGGTGTGTTGTTTATTATTAACGATAGATGCCACTATCACACAATTACATAATGCTGTCATACTAAATAATATGGGATATAATATCAAAACATAATACTGTCAAAATATATTGGAAAAGCATATAATGTGTTTTATTCTATTCATATATTATTATATTATAGAAAACAAAAGTTTTTATTTCAATATTATTTAGGTAAAGAAATTTTAGTATACCTAATTGTTTAATACTAGATTAACTTTGTATAAAAAGGTGTATATTTTTCTTATTCCTACGCGTCTTGTAAAAATGCATGTGTTTTCTAAAAGTGTCTTTGATTCACTAAAATACTCTATATGAAATTAAAAGTTACTTAGAAATTACGCTTGTTTATTTTCCTTACAATCCTACTACGACGACCTTCGTGGCGCGATCGGTTAGCTGCCTGAACGTTAATAGTGAGATCCCGGGTTCGATTCCCGGTGGAGGCAGAGTTAAGAACTACGCTTTTCTATTGCTTTCCGGTCTGGTCGTTGATTATGTATGCTATATATATATTTATCTATGTATAATATGTATATATTTCTTAAATATACGTTGACTAGTACCCTTAACAAAAGTCTTAAATGTTCTTACCAAGGGGCTAGTTCAATTGGTGTAATAATGTCCAATTTTTATTATTACTAGACCAGGGACTTCCACTAATACTTACCAAAACGAAGTTCAATATCACTTCAGTAACGGTTTGAAGTTGTTAGTGGAATAGCAAAAGTGACAAATTTCTCTATGATAGTGGATTAGCAGTACCAACTTCACACTCTTATTGGAGTAATATTGAACTACGATTGTGTTAAAATGCATTAGTAGACTTGGCGCCTTACTCCACTAATGCATTGTAGGCACAATATTACTTCAGTAGCGATATAGTAATACTTCAGTGGCCGTAATTTGACACTTT